>JARHVA010002189.1:2015000-2095000 GCA_037957365.1 Torreya grandis
ACATAGATTACATATTGTTGTTCCCCAAGGGTCTCCATTTATTTTTATAATTATTTTCTTGCCTATTCTTTTTTCCCATGAGTGGATAGTATTTCTCCAGTGTGTGTATCCATGTAGGACTTAAAGTCCTCAATAAAAGGGGACTAGACCTTTTGTCTATATTTTCTTTTTAAGAGGAAGTTAATCTCTTGTCTTTATTCTAGAATTAGGCTTCACCCACTACTATGTTATATATTCCTCTTCCTTATCCTTTGTACTGAACTAGTTGATTTATCAAAGAGCAAGCTCACAGTGGGTACTGTAGTTATATTTAAGTTTGGCCTCTTGAAATTTAATTCTCCCAATTCATTGGCCTAATCTAGAAGAGTCAAATATCATGGATATAATGGCCATGCCTTTTGAGTGTCTTTTGTAATATTAATCTTAGGGGATAGTTTAGGCATTGAATGCTATACAATTTTGGACCAATCTACATTCCCTATATATGGTATGGGAAGAAAAATGTAGACTAGTTTCTTTTTGGGACCTATTTTTGTGGCCACCGTTGTTGTGGTTGTATTACTCATGATGAGGGAATTGGTGAACTTAAATGAGTAGAAAAAACTAACACTTGTGTGATGGGTTGGTTGGTGGTAGTATAAGTAGAGGTGGAAATTGAAGGAGCTGTTACTGACAAAATGAAAATAGGCCTAGTAAGGAATGATGAAATAGGAGGAAAAATAGATAAAATTGGTTATGATAAATAAGAAATAATTGGTAGTGACATAATAAGAGAAAGGCCAATGGGTTAAGTAAATAGAGCATCCTTACCTAATTGGTCACCACTAAGGAGTGTCTTTCCTTTTAACCCTTTCAATATTAGAACCTTGGCTTAATGTATCTCCTCTTCATCCACCTCATGACTTGTCTCACCTTCAATTGAAGATTGTGCTCGCCCACTTGGTACCTTTGCAGATGGTGTTTCTATCCTTTCTATCCTAGATTTTATTTTAAAATATATTTTTGTTTTATAATATTAAGGATTAGTCACTTGTTGGTAGGAGATGGAAGAGTCATAATAGAAGTTATGGTTACTGAAGCTACCATAGTAGGTGAAATCTCTTCCTCATCATAAGAGTCTAGGCATATGATTCTCTCATCCACCTCCATAGTGCTAGCTTGTATTTTAATTGATTCTTGAAATAGTTATTTTACCTTCCTCAATTTAATAGTGTACATTTGAAATTTAGGATTGTATACACATAATATTTTTAACTTCTATCAAATACTGATACTTTGAATCTTATAGGAACCTATCAAGACTCAATCTATCTGAGTGCATGCCTTAAAGGGTGTACTAAGAAAGGGGTGGGTAGACATTTAGTGCTTGGTAGGATTATTGTCCCTTATTGGCATATTATTACCAATCCAGCCAGATCCTAAAACTATTCCCTAAGCTATTACTCCTCTCTTACACATTCCTCCCATATTTTTCCTCTTTTCATCCTCCTTTTCTTTTCTTAATTCCATTTTGGATATTTTGTTATACTAGGTCAACTATGTTGACCCTATATATTCTAGGGGTATTTTTCACTTTTTGAATTTGTTAGCCCTTCGAATGACCTAGCTTAGACCTTGTGAATTATCTCTGAAAACATATAGCGTCAACTGGGTTGACCCTATACAACCAACATTTTTGGGAGGATTTAGGGCAAGAACTACCTATAAATAAAATATCATTTAATCATTATTTAAATATTCAATCAAGAGTTATTCACTCACACTTCTTTACAATCTATTATTCCACCATTCTACTTGAGGAGTCTTAGTTTAGGATTTCTACTTGGAGAATCTATTCCTATGGATAAGTCTTGGATGCTTTGAAATTTTTTAGTTATCCTTAAAAACCACAAAAACCTCTTTCAAATCCCTATTAGCCAAGGGAAATATTGAATCTCTATAGGTTCACATTTAGTTAAGTATATTCTAACATTGTTCTCTTCTCTTTTAGTAGATCAAAGTAGCATAAGTATTGGCTTGAATAATATTACTCTTCATATTCCATGTATTATGGTCTTACTCATACTTGGATTAATTGAGATTCTCCTATACATGTTTTTATTGATTTACTAACCCCTCATGTTGTGCCACAAGCTTTGGTGTGTACTATATTAGATTTACTTTCTTGTTTATTAGAATAGAGTGAACATTAAACCTATGACTCTCTTAGGGTTGTTACAAGATTATGTTAGACTATAGGCTTTAAAACGATTTCTTACATGGTTTATTGTGATAAGTGATACCCTGATTAGGTATAGTAGATCACAATATTGGTCATGCCCTTGCGTAAATACTGTATCTCCAATCAAAAGTGTATGTATGCTTTGTCTTCTTTGAGCCAGGATTGATTTATAGACATGATGCATTTTTGATTACATACATTCTAGTGAAATAGATGTGAACTAAACATTTCAATATTTTTTCAACTTTTTTCATTTCATTCATTATTTTACATTATTTTTATCATATATTTTCCATACTGGATCGACTCTACTAACCTATTGTCTAACTTTGATGAACAAGTTTTTAGGTATATACTACTAGATTGATCTTATCAACCCAATACAATTTTTTAGATTTATAGACATCCAGTCCAAACTACTAGGTTAACCCATTGATGCTATACATTTTTAGACATCTAGTTTAGCATACTAGGTTGACTCAGTTAGCCTTGTACATTTCAAGTACTCAGTAACAAGTATCTGTAAAGCTTGATTAACCTAGTTGACTTAGCTAGTAGAATTTGAAAGAATAAACCAAGGTTATTAAATAAAAATCTTAATTCTATTTATCTTTAATCCATCAAGGTTATTTTATATCTCTATCTCTTTGTTTTTAGTCTTTTCTTTAGTAGTTTATAGTCTTCAAAACTACCCTTTCATAGTCCACTAGATTGATACTATTGACCCAGTTTTATGTTTTTTGTGTTATCTAGATAACTAGGTTAACTTTATTGACCTTACTCATTTTTAGACATTGCTTTAATAGTATAGGTTCAACCCTATTGACCCTATTCTATATTTTATGCATAAATTGTTGACCATATCAACATTATACCTTGTTTAAAAGCTATAATTGACCTTATATGCTAGTAATTATTTCATATTTTCTTTTCTTGTTACTTGCATGATTAGAATAAATCACATAGTCTAATTAGGTGGGATTTAATTAATCATAATTAAAATATTATATATTTTATTCACACATGACCAATCACATAATTTAAACAAACACTTTAACATTTGTCTACACAAGGCCAACCTACTTGGATTTCATCACCAAGGGGTAAGCTGACTTGATACTTTGGTCAAGTATAAATCATGGTTAATGGTATATTATAGATAATCACCTAACACATTTATCACTATGGTGTGTAAAGTGAGGGGGTAGGCCTCAATGCCAAACCTATATCATTATCACTATAATCCCTTTGATCCCAAACTACTGAAAACCATCCCAAGATTACCATTCTAGTTCCCTACTTATAACCAGCTTCCCATCAAATTTAAAATCATATCTTAATAATATAATAAACATATGGGTTGACCAATTAGTTATCTCTTTACTTTCCATGTTGATTACTTACTCTTTACTCAATTGTATTTTGTATTACAAAAACTTGCATTAGCCAACATTGGTGCAAGGTTTTATGTTGTATGCCTCAATTGGATTGGCCATCACTAATCAAATTGAATATTTCTTTCCCTTTTGTCATTTATTTCTAAATTTCTTTCTTAAATTAATCTTATTTCATTACATAACCTATTATAATCTTATTAAATTTTCTATCTATTGTATTGGGTTGACCCAGTCAACCCTATATTTTTTAATCCTTTGTTCACTATAATGGATCAACCTAGTCAACCCTATACTATTTTTAGACCATGGTTTTCCCTTTTTCAACATTTTTTCACTATACTAGATTAACCCAATTGACCCTCTACTAGTTTGTACCTTCCCTATTTATCAATCTAGTTCTTTATATTTCTTTCTTTGTATTTTATTCATCTCTCTTCAATCATAATAAAGTCTCCTATTAGAATCTTCTTGGATATCTTGAATCCATTTAGATACTATATGGGATGTTCATTTATTCCTCTCCTTTTCTCCCAAGATCACCATCACTCTTGGGGTACGTCTTCTCCTCCTTCATCCATGAACTACAATATGGTGTGAATAACACCTCAAAATGAAGTTGATGGATTTAATCCTTTCTATACCTACCAATAAACTTTTCATCTTCAAAATATTAAAACTAATGTAGGAGAAATTGATACAAGTTTTCTTAATAATCACATTAATAATCCTCCCCCTAACATCAATTTAGGGAGTGTTCGTACCAATACTACCCCACCTCCTGATACACTTCAACTTTTAGCCCAAGTTATCCAAAAAATGAACATAATGCAAAATTCTAACACCAACCAAATGATGCAACTTCAACAACATTTAATCAATGTGGCTAATCAACCTCCAAATATGCATCCTCAAGTTAATCCTAATTTCATTCCCCCACCTCCTTAGTATGCCTTAGGTAATTTTATTCCTCAACCTATGATGAATAATGAGATGCTTCAAAATATTCAAAATGAGCATTTATCTCCATTCATTATATGAATTGATATTGATAACATATCTCCAACTATCAAATATAATGGGACTAAAGACCTTGCATCATTTCTCAAAGCCTTTGGTAACCTTTACAAGGAGTGGATCCAAACTAATACCTTCACCACGACTAAACTTTTAGTGAAAAAATTCATTGGTGATGTATTATAATGGTATAATAAACTTCCCCAATATTCTATTTGGTAAATTGAATATTTTGTTAATCCCTTAGTCAAAGAGTTTCAACACAATGATCTTCCCAAAAATTGTCTTAGCCACTTCATGAATGCTAATCAATCTCCTAATGAATTAGCTCATGACTTTATTAAAAGATGGAAATCATAGGCCCATAAAGTCAACCATAACATGAATGATGATAACTTGTTCAAACTCCTTATCACCACTTTGAATCCCATACTTCAATATAAGGTTTGAACCTTTGCTCCTCAAACACTTAATTAAGCCCTTCATCTAGCTAAATGTCAAGAATTTCTTATGAAGCAATTCAAACCTAATCCAAAAATTATTAAAGGATATTTCCAAACATATAATGATATCACTAGTAATAATCTGTAAACAAAATAAGGATTTTCCAAAACCAATGTTCCTTCACCTTCTCATACACATCTTTTAGTTTAGAAAATGAAATAATTTTTGCCATCCTCAAAACCTTTCATATATCTCAATGCTCCTCCTAAATGGTATGATCCTAGTTTATTTTGATGGTTCCATGCTGATATTTTACATTCTCATGAATCTTTTAGAGAGATCACTAAATTATTTTGTCTCGAATATGCTTTGTGATTCATTCAATCATGAATCCCTAATCAATCTTCATCATTAAGAATACACTCTTTTTTTTAAATGACAAACTTATAAATCTTCTAACTCAAATAACCAAAAATATATTTCAAATAATTAATCAACTACCAAGGATGTTTGTGTCATTGACATGAATTATGACCAATATTTCAACAATTATCAATATCTCAACACTGTTATGGTCAATTATCATCATAAACCAACTCTCAAAGATCTTGTTATCAAGCCTAAGAATCCATCTTTGGAGGAATAACTTCTTAAAGATACTACCACTACTAGTGTTGATTTAGAATCTCAAGAGCAACCATACCCTCTTTTTGATCCTCTAACCACATCTCTTCCTCCAAATTCTAATTTACCTCCTAAACCTCATGATCTTTCTTCTAAATCTCATTATAACTTTCTTGAAGAACTCAACTCTATGCCTTGTAAGATTCTACTTATGGATTTGATTCACACTTCACCTTATCATCATAAATTCATTATGAAACAACTTAGATAAATTTAAGATCCATATTCCATGATGAATAACCACTTTATATTAAATCTCAACCTACTAACATAAATACCATTAAAATTATGTGTCCTTCTTCTAAGCCTTCTATTGAATTCCTTGAAGATGACATGATCAATGATGAAATTATCTTTCATGTTGATGATCCACCAATTTTCATCAAAGTAGCCATTAATAACACTCTTATCTATAAATTTCTAGTTGATGAAGGTTTTGGTATTAATGTAACATCTTTATGCTCATCCAACAACTTGGTTATAACAAAGATCATCTCAAGTAAACCCATCTTACTTATCGTGGTTTTGATAAGACTAATAAAAAACCACTTAGTTTTATTTGGCTTTCATTAACCATTGGAACTAAGACTATTCAAATCAATATTATGGTCCTTAATCTTCCTCTATCTTATAAAATACTCCTTGGTCATCCATGTACTCATTGAATGAGGGCCATTGTTTCTTCTAGTATTCAATGTATTAAATTCTTACATAATGGAAAATAATATAAGCATGAAACTAATCCCAACCCATGGAGCATACAAATTCCTAATATTAAATCAAAATAGTGTATTCTTACCATTCCTAAGATTAATAGTGCTCCTTTACTCAATTTCATCAAAATGAATCCTAATTTACATGTTACTCTTATAGACTTTAATGAAGATGAGCCCAATGATTTTCAACATAATTACAATACTACTAAGTTACCTTCCTACTTTTCACAATATATTCCTCCTTATCTATTACTTAGGGATCGTACTATCCCTCTTATTGATGATATTAATGATTTCCCTATCCATGCAATACTTAGGAGACTTCATTACCTGAGGATACCTTTACTCACAATGCTTTTAGAGTACCTAAATTATTTCAAGATCCTCTCATCATGTCTCCTCATACATTTAGTAATATTAGGATTTTACCCTTTAAAACTACCCTTGATTCTCAAGCATATATAATTTCTCCAACATATGATGGTAACTATATCATGGCCCAAGCTCAATCTAGCGATATGGATGTCCATCGGTATCATAAAACCTTAGCCCAAAATTATGATTTTAATATGTATGTTCATACCATTTATATTGATCATACCTTAGTACCCAAGGTTCATGTACCTCTTACCAATCCTCATATTATCGATACTCATTGGGTGGTAGAGAAAATTATACCTTCTAAACCTTCATAAATTTCTACATATCATTTAACACATATCAATATAATCATTTCATCTAATAATTATCCCATCATTAAACCCATGAATATTCCAATCTCTTCTACTACATCTACTTATTTTACTCCTAAATTTACACTAAATGCTAAGATAACTAATGTTCATCAAACACAATCTGAGTATGATCACCATGTCAATCAAATTCTAGATCTTAAAGTAGATGTTGAGTATTATGGTCCTTTTCCTGCCTTTCCTAGTGATGAAGCTATTATCAAGTTACTTTATTCTCAAAAACCTCAACTTCCTTGATAACATCATAAACTTGGAAATTTTAAAGCTAAAGTTCCATATTTTAACAACTTTGATGCTAGCATTGATCCTAAAACAAATCCAATTTCTGCCTAACCCAATGCACCATATAATTTTCAAGATAATAATGACATGCTTATAAAATAAAACTCTCACATGAAATATGGTACTCCATCTTGTCCTCAACCAATTATAATTTCTTGAAAGCTTTCAACTACTGAACATGATAATTTAATCTTATTCTTTGATAAGTATCATGAGGCTTTCACTTAGTGCTACAAGGACATACCTAGAATTGACCCTAGCATTGTGGTGCATAACATCATTACTTATCTTGATGCCAATCCTATGCATCAAAAGAAAATAAAATTTCCACCTAAAGTTTCCACTTTATGTCATAAGGAAATTAACAAATTACTTAATGCTAAATTTATCAAACTAGTGGATTATTTTGAATGAGTTTTCAACATTGTTCCTATTTGAAAGAAAGTCATTATGGTCATTTGCATTTGCACTGATTTTTAAAATTCTAATGTTGCTTGTTCCAAGGATAAATTCCCTTTACCTTTAATATATGCCATTATTGATTCCACAACTAGTTAAAAATAATAATCTCTTATGGATGGCTTCTCAAGATACAATCACATTCATATTGCCCCTAAGGACCAACATAAGACTAATTTCACCATGAAATGGGGCACCTATTGGTATGCCAAAATGAATTTTAGCCTAAAAAATTATAGATCCACTTACCAATGATCAATGTCTCACATATTTCATGATATCATTCACAAAATTGTTGAAACCTATGTGGATGATCTCATTGCTAAGTTTAAACATTGTAAGAATCATCTTTCTAATCTTACTATCATCTTTGACCATTTCCTTAAATATAAAGTTAGACTTAATCCTTACAAATGTGTATTTAGAGTAAAATCTATATCATTGTTAGGATTCTTAGTCTCTCTTCATGGCATCGATGTTGACCCTACCAAAATTAGTGCTATCATCAACATGCCTATTCCTCATTCTATTTTTGACATTAGTACTTATTTAGGCAAAATTGAGGTATTTAAACAATTCATCCCTGAAATGGAATATTAAATTCACTTCATCAATTCACTTCTCAAGAAAGTTATTATTTTAGAATGGATATATCCATGTCAAAAAACCTTTGATAATATGAAAGAGTCATTTCTTCATCCACACACACTTCATCCTCCTTCAAATGATAAACCTTTGATTCTATATACTTTTTCCACACCTATTTTAGTTGGGGAAATGCTTGCTTAATAAGATGATATGGGAAGAGAGTATCTTATCTACTACATTAGCCAAGGCCTCATCAACTATGAGACACGTTATACCAAAATTGAGCATGATTGCCTTGCCATCTATTTTGTAGCTAAAAATCTTCACCATTATATGGTTTACCAAACTATTTATCTCATTGTTCATTCTAACCCCCTTTATCATTTTTTCTTCAAATAATTTCTTCCTAGAGATATAATTGCTCAATGGATGGTCCTCCTTATGTCATTTGATCTTTGTAGCATCATGCAAAAATCTATCAAAGGAAAATCATAGTTGATCAAATTGTTATAGCTCCTATACCAGCCACTTCTACCCTTCAAGATAACCTCCCAGATGATAATATATTTTAAATTGAGTGTCTTAATTAATCTATTTCTCTCAAATATTATTTTCATAAATTTACCGCTGATCTTAAAGATAATAATATTGATGACTCCACTACTCCCTTTGGTACTACTAAAATAAAGGTAGTTATCAAGGAGCTTCCTGAAATTAATGTCAACTTGCATGAGGATACGTATACCCTTTGCTTTGATGGTGCTAAATACCTTCAAGGAGCTATAATAGGTTACATTCTCATAAGCCTTCTTGGCAAGATCATTTCTTTATCTTTTCTCTTCACCTTTGAAGTCACCAACAATATGGCTAAATACAAAGCTCTTATTTTAGGCATGAGAACTGATCTTGACTTAGAAATTAAATACCTTCATGATTTAGGTGATTATCAAATTATTTTTTGTCAATTCAGTGGTTATTATCAATGTAAAACTGAGAAACTCATCACATATCATCGAATTTCAACTATCCTTGCTAAGGATGTCATCTCTTTCACTATTTATCATATTCCTAGAGATCAAAGTTCCATTGTTGATTATCTTTCCTCTTCAACATCTCTCTTTCATCTACACCAAGTCTTTTTTATCCTAATTTTCTTATATAAATAAGAAAATATCCATCCTCAACTCAACCAATAGATTCTCTTATTTATCATATCAAGGATATTACCATTTGACAAATCCTTTGGTATAAGGACATCATTCAATTTTTGAAACATCAAACATATCCTCCTAATTTTGACTCTCATGAAAAGACACACATTCATAAACAATATTTCAAATATGTATTTCCACATAACATCCTTTATTTTTGCAATACTAAAGGTAGCATACTCTATTATGTTATGCAAGATGAGGTCCCTCCTCTTCTTAAACAAGAAAATGGGGAGATTTTTGGTGGCCACTTTAGTGGACATGATACATCCCATAAATTCCTAAGTATGGGCTACTTCTATCCTACTCTTTAAAAGGATGCAATCAAATATGCTAAAAAATTTAATCCTTATTAGCTTCATGATGATCTAATTCATTCACCTCCCACTAAACTTCAAACTATTGAATCTCCTTTGCCACTTTCCACATGGGGATTCAATCTCATTGGTAAACTACCTAGATCCCAAGATAGGCATGTCTTTATCATCACCATTACCAAATATTTTACCAAGTGGGTAGAAACTATGCTCATCATTAACATCACTAGTCCTACCATTTATAAATTTATTCTTAATCAAATCATTTTCCACTTTGGTGTTTCCCATACCATAATTTTAGACAATGTTTGTAATTTTTAAAACAAACATGTTAAACAACTTTGTGATAAATTCAAGATTAATCACAAATTTTCCACACCTTATCATCTATAATGTAATGGCCAAGCTGAGGCCACTAATAAAATTCTCAATAAAATTATCCAAAAGATAATCCATGAAACCCACATGGATTATCATCTTCATCTTTACCCTATACTTTGGGCCTATTAGACTAACATACACACTACCACCAAGGTAACTCCATTCTCTCTAGTCTATGATTTTGAGTTAGTTATTCCTTTAAAATTTGAGATTCCCTCTCATCATATATATCTTCATGGTATAATTTTTAATGAATAATTATGTGAATCTCACATTCATAACCTTGATCTACTTGATGAACATCATCTTTGTACCTTACAACATAACTACCAATACAAGGCTTGCATTGCCAAACAACATAACAAACATGTTAAATTTTATACATTTAATGTTGGTGATCTTATCCTTAAATTAGACTACACACATGACAAATAAGATAAATATACCCAAAAATTATGGGGCCCATATTTAGTCAAATACATTATTGGTCCAAGCACTTACCACCTTAAAACCAATAAAGGTCATGTTTTCAAAGAGCCCACCAATGCACAATTCCTCAAAAAGTACTTTGTCTAAACATTTCCTTCTTTTCATGATTTTTATATACATTTATCTAACACTTGTTATAGGTTACTTACATGAGTATCTCCCTCTGCATCAATTTCCTTCCTTTCACAAACCTTTAGTCCTCGTTTTTGGTCTTTTTGTTCCTTGATGTACCATAGTCTTCTTTATCTTCTTACATTTTCTACTTTTGGCACCCCTTGGGTTTTTATTTTGTGAGTTGTAGTGGACCTAGCATTCCTCAAAAAATTAGCATCTTTTTATTATCTCACTTTATCTTCACTTACTTTTTGGCACCCCATGGGTTTTTATTTTATGAGTTACAGTGTAAAACCATCGATAGGACTTGGGCCTCTTCATAAAATTTCCATATTTTCATATTTTTTACATCACTGTTCTCAAAATTTAGATTTTTCTTCTTTTGGTAGATGGAATTTTCATAGCAATCTATGTTATCATTTTTTCCTCCATTTACCTCATTCTTAAGATAAGGAATCACACTTTTCTATCATTATATCCCTTTTTTCCCTTTCTCACATTTTTTACAATCTTAAGTAATTCAAATTGTTCCATGTGTCATTCCTCTTGATTTCCCCTTTATTTCACTCCACATTAGATAAAACAAGGTTAAATCCAAGATAACATTTTTATTTCACCTATGTTTACAAGAATCTTAGACCCCATGCTCTTTGAATTTTTATCTCTTAACAACCTTGTCCCAAGTATTCAAATGAAAGTAATCTTTAGTATCCATGTTTGGTTTTCCAAATCCATATGGAGGAGGAATATAAAAATCCATCAAGAAAGATAAAAACCAAATCATTTTAATCAAAAGGAAATGATATCTATAAGGCAACATACAAATCTCAAGAGTGAAACATCACACCAAAAGACATGATTAAAACACATTTCCTATCTCTAATTGAAGATCAAACTCCATAGTTGGCCTCACATAGAGCCAAGGTCCTTTGAGGTGTGTTAAGCTAGTATATTGGAATAGGGTAATTCAAAAAACTCTATGGTGATACCTACTTTCTCATATAAATACCCAATCTTCATAGTAGATTGACAACTCTATAAGGGGTCCTAAATAATAAGGAACATGTTGTGGTAAGGTAGGTCCATTTTAATTTTCATACATATAGCCTTCATGGGATGATATATATACTTCATTTTTTGACCCAAGATTTGTGTGGCTAAGATAATTTCTTTAGAATCCTTAACTTCTAAAGTCCTCATATTTTGGAAAACCTAATTTGAGTGTCTTGAATTTTATAAAGAGTTCATCTACCTTACTTTTTACTTCATTCTACCCTCCACACATTTCATTTCCCCCTTTGATAGCCAAGTTGTGATTTAAAATATATTTTCCCTCTTCTTTCAATTCCTTCTTCTTCATCTCTTAAAAACATGCTATCGCTACTTCTTTTTAGTTCTATCTACCCATAGAGAAAAACAACATGTTTAAGCAACTATGGATTTATTCTTTCTTTTCACCATGATTTACATTTCTAGACTTAATTTACTTTCCTTTTGCCATTTATCATTTTTAATTTCCTATTATTACATACATCTAAGTTCATACCATTTTTCCATTATTGAGTGAGGTTAGCTTGTTACTTCTCACTCGACAACGTTGTTTTCCATTTTTATGCACCTTTTCTATCGTTTATTGAGATGTGAATTATTATTGTTTACTCATTAATGTTGTTTTACCATTTTATTTCTTATTTTGCCATTGATTTGTTTTATTACCATCCTATTTGACATGTATCCTTGGTTTGAATTGGTGATTTTGCCTTTCTTACTTAAGGATAGATTCTTTTGAGTTTTTTTAGTCTTTAGTAGCTTTGGCTTTTTGGTTACCCAATTTAATCTTATTGTTTGACTTGGTCATTTGGTCTAACATACACTTGTCACCCCATCTTGCCAAATTTCCCAATTATTTCTCATCCTCATAGCACTAGCTATCTTTACTTTTCTCAAATTTTTTTATTTTTGTCTTTAGTTTTGTATTATTAGGTTTGATGAAAATAGTCTCTCTACCCTACATAATCAAAACTAATAACACAATAGACAACCATTCAAATATAAAGGTAAATCAAGGTACGCATTGCATTTATTTTTTAGTTATTTTCCTTTTTCAATCATTTACTTTTAGTTATTTTTGATTTAAAATATTAAAACTTTTTATTTTAGCATGAACATTATGTGTCCTTATGTTCTTTCTCAAAGTAACATCCCCTATTGTACCTTAGTGACATGTGATGAGCTTCAAGTGGGGTATATTTTTACACATAATAGTTTTAACTTTTATCAAATACTGACACTTTAAATCTTGTAAGAACACATCAAGACTCAATCTCTCTAAGTGCATGCCTTAATGGGTGCACTAGGAAAGGGGTGGGAAGACCTTTGGTGCTTCTTAGGATTTTTTTCCCTTATTTCCACATTATTACCAATTTAACCATCTCTTAAAACCATTCTCTAAGTTATTACTCCTCCCTTACACATTCTTTCAGTCTTTTTACTCTTTCCATCCTCTTTTTCTTACCTTAATTTCCTTTGAAAAAATCAGCTATACTAGGCCGATTGGGTCAACCATGTATAGTGTAAGGGTATTTTTCACTTTTTGAGTTTGTTATCCCTTTGATCAACTTAGCTCAGACCTAGTGAATTATCCTTGAAAACATACAGGGTCAGTTAGGTCAACCCTATACAACTAATTTGTTTTTGGAGGATTTAGGGTAAGATCCACCTATACATACAGTATCATTTCATCATTAATTAAATATACAAGCAAGAGTTATTATTCACTAGTGCTTCTTTACAATCTACTCTTTCACCATTCTACTTGAAAAATATTAACTTAGGATTTCTTCTTGGAGAATCTAGCCTTGTGTATAAGTATTAGATGCTTTGACCCTTCTTAGTTATCCTTACAAACCACAACAACCTATTTTAAATCCCCATTGTCCAAGTGAGAGATTTAGTCTCGATGGGTTCACATTGAGGAAATTATATTCTAAGTTTGTTCTCCTCTATTTTAGTAGATAGAAGTAGCATAAGTATTGGCTCAAATAATATTACTCTTCATATTTCATATATTAGGGTCTTACTCATACTTATCTTAATTTATATTCTCTTATACATGTTTTGATTTAATTACTAACCCCTCATGTTGTGCCACAAGATATGGTGTACACTAGATTAAATTTACTTTCTTGTTTATTAGAATAGAGTGAACATTAAACCTATGACTATTTTAGGGTTATTGCATGATTGTGTTAGATTGTAGGCTTTGGAACCATTCTTATCATGGTTTATTATGATAAGTGATCCCCTAATCAGGTCTAGAGGATCCCCATATTGGTCATACCCCTGCTTAACAAATGTATCCCCAATCAGAAGTGTAGGTATGCTCTATCCTCTCTAAGTCAAGATTGATTTATAGACATGATGAATTTCTAATTACATACAAATATACCCTTCTTCTTCTTGCATTATATCATATGATTTCTCCCACCACCTTTATCTTCTTCTTGCTCTTATTTTTGATTTATCATCATAGTGGGTGGATGTTGAGCATCCTAGATTTGGTCTTATGGTTTTTAAAAAGGTCTTCCACTCTATAAATTAGATGATGTCCATACCTCTGGTGGTGGGATCCTAAATTTGCCTTACCTAAGTGTAAGGGAGGGATTTTCTTAGATTATCCTCAAAAAGTCTTCACTTGACCAATAGTCTTAGCCCTTTCTTTGAATTTTACATCATATTTTGTGTTGAGGAATAATAAGTCATGAATAAAAGGCTCATGCTTGTAATGGATGCACAAATTATGAACCTTTTATTGATCCTTCATGTGGGGGTCCCAATCCCTATGGGTTAAAGTAATAAAGGCATAATCCATCCTTTCATTACCATCCTCTTTAAGGTACCTATGGTATGTGTATTATATCGTCAAAATTGTGAAGTGGGAGCCATGGAAAGTACTCTTCCTACTCTTGGTCAGGTCCTCATCTATCTTATTCCATAATTGGAAATAAATTTCCTGCTCAACAACATTCTCTAGGATGAATTTAGGGATCCCAATAGGGTTAAACTTATATCTAATAACCATGTTAATGGTATAATTTGGGTAAAACTAATAAACTCCCAAATATATGAGCATATTGGAGATGATTTTCCTGGCTAGATGTGGCCATGAACTTACATCCGAACTTGAGGATAAAAATCCTCTACAATTCTAGAAATGTTCCTCACATATGCATAAATGTGGACAAAGGAGTACAAGTCACAAATTCTATTATTGATATAAATGGGGTTTTAATTTCACAAAATCTTATTATGTCTATAGATAGTCCTCATGACTACATCCAAAATATATGGCATCATGTATAATTTTCCACCTTGGGGCCTCTTGCCTTCATGTAGTATTCATTTTTGTAGGTAGGCACTGATAATTTCCACCAATGCATAATTATGCTTTGAGGTGATGATTAGAGAAATGGTACCCATTATAAATTAAGGAAATGAATGATTGGGTGTCCAAAACATAAATTTAACAATGTCATGCCAATATGAATTTCCATGTAGAACTAGGTGATAGTCATAGTGTTCTTATTAGTCTATTTGAGTGTGAAAGTCTCTCTTGGAAGAAGCTACTTACTACTTGTTCCACGTTATTATTTTTCTTCCAACCAGCCACACTATGGAAATAAAATGTAGCATCTATAATGGGAAAACATAAATACCTCATGAATGTGTCTCTTGATATATGCAATGATGGTGTTATTTTTGAAATAACATAAGAAACTACCATTTGCAATTCTCCCTCTGAATAACAAGTCTCATAATAAGTCAATACATGGCATGAATTTTTGTTTAGCAACTACATATTAGAGTTATTGGTGTTTAAGGTAAATTAAGTCAACTAAAACTTGTTTTTATTTTGTGGATAAATATTCCTCACAATAAAATTGGTCAATTTTCTCTATGATCTCGCATATAACTAAGTAATTAGAATAGAGACCATCAAATAATGTCACTTTAAAAACTATATCTAGGTATTCTATTGAATATTTAATGAAGAATTTGGATGGTAATAAATCTCCCTTGTATGTCCTAGATTAAGATGTAATTTTTGGATCTTAGTGATGATAAGGTTTTATATTTTATAATTTGGGGTCTAAAACTCTATTATGCAAATTTGTATCTTGTTTTAGACATAACTAGGGCTTTTAAAATCACAAAAGGCTATGTGCAATCGATCTTATTTATTGGATTAATGTTATATATTTTGGAGTTCATTATAGTTCATAATATTGGAAATGAAATTATTGAGGAGGGCTGAGTTAGTCTATTTAAACTTTGTTTCACATGTACTTTAACATTGTTTGAACCATCAAAGCAATACAAAGATATAACAATATATAAAGAGTCATTCACATGAGCATAACACAAAAACACACATATGAGTGGGAAAAACTAAAGGGAAATAAAAAACACTAATCATTACATATTTAATATGCTTATATAATTAATATCATAATTTTATGAAGCACTAACTCCACATGGATAACCAACCCTAACTACCAAAGCACTAACCCAACTAGGATTTAACAAGTACCAAATTTTAAGGAGACATCAACCCCATAGATGACTCAACACCAACTCAAAAACCAAATTTATTTGATCACATTAATAAGACCATATTTTTAAACTAAATTATTATTACCACCTCTTCATCTCTTCACACTCTTATCCACCTCAAACTACCTTCTAAGTTTCTTCGCTCAACTAGGTCTCTTCAAGATAGATTAGGTCATATGACCTTGATATTTATATAGAATAAAAATTTTAGACATTTATTATAGTTTATATACACACCTATGATGGTATAAAATACCAATTAATCTATTTTAAAATTCATTTCCTTCATTTTCACAGACACTCTCACTAATTAGCTAATTAGGCTTATTAGGTCTTATTCTTACACAATCCTCTAGCTCACACACCTTTTGGTTGGATATAAACACTTTAACCCATGTATTATACTTAAAATATTTCTTATAAAACATTTGATACATGAATAAATCATTACAATAAATCATCCTCAACTTAATATACCAAATCCTCTTTTAGGCCTTAAGGAGACCTAATTCAATTAGGCCTTCATTAGTCCATGTTACCCTTTGAACTCCTTGTAACACTTTAAAAATATATAAAAAACATAAAAAATTAATATAAAAATCAAATATACCCCCAATAATGTCATATTATGTCCATGATACTTTTTTTCTCTAACCACCACTTGAAGTGCACCATTAGTATTGTTCACATTAGGCCTTCATACACACAAAAAGGTCTATCTTGAACAACTAAAGATAAGATGTTATTTATCCAAATATAAATCACATAAACATGACATATAATACCTAAATAACTTCATAAAGTGAATTATAATTCATTCCATTGGGAAAAATGACTCAGAAACACTCCTACAACTTGCTCACTTAGAACTGCTAGTTTACCTCAAAGACCAGTCATGATGACTCAGACCTCCAAAACCTATATAGACATTTTAAATGTATTAGTATTAATTTATATTAAATTATTACACATCCATACCATCTTTTAATATAAATATCATATGGTCTAGTGGTAACTATTGGCCTTATAGACCAATTTGTTAACCTCACTACATACAAACCTTTTTGAGTCAGACAAGCCATTTTTGCTTCATCATTTTCACCATTAAAATTGAATTCCAATATTTATACCAAGAATTAATAGGAAATAATAATATCAAAAAAAATATTTATGCACCTTTTTTCATCATTCTATCATGGTAATAAATCCATAATCTTCTTGTCACTATTTTGTAGGTTTTTCACTATTTGCACCATTTGGCCTATAAGTGACTAGCCAACTTGGATGAATAGTCTAGAATATTTGAGGAATATAAAATTTATATAAACCTACATGGAATTTAAACATTAGTCTCATTATTAATCCTTTATCCATTTTCATAATCTGACTTGATCAACTTTTATAGTTACATCAAATTTCCAAGAAATTAGCACTTTATTGTAGGGTCTACTCACACACTTGACAACTCAATCACACTTGGAGGTGTATGAGAGATTTTAATATAATATAAAATAATTTATTTATCCATAACAATCCATTATATATTATTTTGATAAATATCTTCAACAAGAGGTCTTTATTAGGGTTCTAAGAAGGTTTAAAGCTATTTTCATTCTTAACAATCATTTATAAAGCATAGTCCCCCAATCCAAAAAGAAATGCCTAGAATTTTTAGATAATACCATTCCATATCTACCAATAATATATTAGGTTCCCATACATAGTTTTGAATAGATAGTGATAATAATAAAAAGCTTCTTAGGTAGAGAACCTTTCATTTTGTTCACTCGAGAGAACTTAGCGCACATTTTCATGCCTTATCCTTCAAAATTTAACCTCAAACTTCATGAAAATTCTTACAAAACCCGAATCAAATTTTTCAATACATCCCTACTCAAACTTTTCTTGAAAACTGATCTTGATACCCCATTAGGCCATACTCTCTCTCTCTTTCCTCACTTAGACCTTCACCTTCAAACCACATTAGGCCTTAAAATTGACCTTCATGCCTCCTTCCATGAAATATCCACCACTCTTAGATACTCAATAAAACTCATACATGATTAAAAATTGTCATATGTCTTAAAAAAAAATCATTATGGCTTATTAGTCTAGGAAAATTCTAGGTGCAAACTTGGTCTAAAAATCTTACCACTATAGGCTTACCTTGATACTCAAATGAGTGATATAATGTCTCATATACATGCTCAAATAACCTCATAAAAATGATTATTCTTGTGTACATTCATATTACCAATCCATCATGATCCTTTATACATAAGACTAGGCATCCTATGCACATACCTTCTTAAGACACTACTAGGCTCAAACACATGAAAAATTTGACAATAAGGACCCTCTATGTTAACCTTCACAATGCTCATGAAGTCATAATAACATATATTACACTCTCAAAATCACTACAATATTGATCAATAATCTCTCTCATATATATACTCTTCAATGACCAAATGAATACCTTCTTAAAATCCTTTGACATCATTGACAACATCAATGTTAAACCTCAAAAATAGGAAAAATGCTCAACACATGCACCATAAATCACCAATGTCTAGGAACTCATCACCTTCATTCAATTCAGACTTGACAACCTAAGATTAGTAGGCATGACATGTAGTATGGTTACTCATTTGAGGTGGGGGGAACATCACTATTCTCTTTGACACTTATCACCATATGGTTTAGTCAGGGGGTCAAAATTTTAATTTGGGATAAATGATGTGATATGGTGAGCCCAACGTTCCAAAAAAAAGATCCCAAAGCACAAAATGTTCTTCAGATAGATTAGTTTAGGGGTGTTATTCAAGGAAATTCACTGAAGATAAAGTTAATAACCAAAATGTTCCAAATTAATGTCTCCAAATATAAAGTATCATAAGACCAATGTCCTTAAAGGAAATTGTTGTTTGGGTGGAAGTTATCACAGAGGAACTTCTTGAGCGGGAGATGAAATTTGTCGAAGAGAAAGTTATTAGAGACCAACACCTTATGAAGACCAAAGTTTTAAAATAAAATTTTCTTCATAAGATGGACTGAATAAAATTATCTGAAGGAATGTTTTCATCTAAAAATTTCTTGACCAAAATAAAATCTAAAAGAAAGTTCCTGACTGAATAGTTTTTGACTAAAAAGTTCCCAAAGATCAACATTTCTAAGGCCAAAATGTTTATGGAAACCAAAAGTTATAAAATACCAAAAATGTCCATAATGCTAAATAAAATGAATCCAAAAAATTAAACCCAAATAAAACAACTTGAATAAACAAACTTGAATACTTGTCATACATGTCACACTTCAAAAATTTCCATTAATATATTAGTTTCAATAAGTCCTTCCAATGGAAATGGTTTTTAGGATAAAATAGGTACACCTAATAGTGATTTAATTTTTAAAATATCCAATTTTCATAGAAAATAAAACCATACAAAGACACATGCATAGCCAAAATAATAGATAATCATTATAAAAATAAAATGGGGGGGTCCCCATTTTTAAAATAAAATCCAAGGTAGGGTGTGTTGAATACAAGAAATGGTGACTCACAAGGATGAATAATCTTGAGATTAAAGAACCCAAGATTCATGGTTTTATAATCCAAATATCAATCATAAACCATAATATAAAAAGGATTATTAGATCATAAATATGAAAGAGACTCATAATAACTCAATACAACATACTTACTTTACATATACCTTAGACTAGTGTGTGTCTAAGTGATATATTTTTTCCTTGTCTTTGTATTTTGACAAATACTTGGTATTAGTTGTAGGTTTCATTATAATTAGTAATTAATCTATAATAAATTTTGGTAACTTTGATATTGATTTTCTACCATCGAGGCATATATATCCCCAATTGAAATACCTTTGATCACCATTCCTTCCTTCTATCATATATTTCTATGATGTGTGATACATTGATCTTATTTTATAATGTGGGATTTTATTTCCTTATATTTTTTATTTTTAAACTTTTGGTTTATACCTCTTTTAATTTTTATTTTTATTTTTGAATGGAAGAGAATAGTTGACCATCTTGAGCTGGTGTTGGTATAATTGGGTTCATTAGAATGTCCCTATCAACTTTAATCACATCAATGGTTATTACCCAGAAAAAAATTATCCTTGAATGTGAATTTCATCCAAGAAGATAAGGAAAGATTTATAAATTTATAGGGAGGTATGGGAGAAACTTTTATATACTTGGTGAAATCATCTACTTGATAACATCATCATGATTAACTCTCTCATTGCTTACCTAGATTAGGAAATATTATGTACAAGGTGTAATACCAACTGATTCAAGGTGGATTCAAAATGCCTAGGATATTACTTGATTATACTATAAGTTATCAATTATATTTCCATTAAATTAAATTAAAACTATTATATAAAGTGGGAAAATACCTAGAACAAACCACTAGCCTAGCAAAGTTAGCTATATAAAGCAAAATGGTTAATCTAGAAAGCATGAATTATTCTAATGAGAGAAAATAATTAAAAGTAATAAAATAACTTAAAAAATCAAATATAACATACCAATACCTCTCTACCATAACATCTATTTTTACTCAAATACCTTTTTGAATGGAGAAATCATGAAGTAATACTTCAAAAACTTCCTATTTATTGGATATATCAATTCCTTACATTGGAGGTCATTCAAATAGAAAGCATTATTGCCCAAGATATCAGAGATATGACAAGCCCCTATATATAAGAGGCTGAACTTGTCATGCATTACTTTATTTTCATGGAATTTGTTCCATAGAAGCACCATGTCAAAAACCCTACATTATTTAGATTTGTATCTCTTATCAAACCATCGTTTGACTACATATTGATGTATGCTAGAGTTTTTTTAATGCTTCAATCTTTGAATCTTTTATTTCTATGGTATCCAACAATCTAGACTCTATATTCTTGTTTGGATTTATGTATTCCTACATAAATTTATATGTTGGTAGATTCAACATGATTGAGAACACTAGTTATTTCTTATAAACCATTAGATATGGTGAGGCTTTAATGGCATGTTTGTACTGAGTTTGATCTACCTAGAGTACATATTTTAGTAAGATATGTCACTCTATGGACTTGTTTAAGATATATTTCTTGATATCATAAATTAGATTCTTATTAGTCAATTCATATAATCCATTCCTTTATAGGCATTGATTATAAGATGATATAATTGATATGTTCTTTAAGGAAACTAATCACATCTTATGCTCTTGAGCTCTTTGTGGTTGTTGTCTTGGTTCATCTAGTTCAATCATATATAGCATTGAGAAAAAACTTGTGCCCAATTGAATAATTTGGGTTTATAACACTAATGAAATCTAAGACACATTGGGAAAATGGCTTACCCTCAATCACATGTTTTAGGGGCATTACCATGTACAGTTCTCATTTCACCAATATTTGCAATTCTTGGCATGTCCTTATGTGGAAGTGAGAATCCTAAATACTATTAGCCAATAATAACCCATTCTAAGTATTTTATGGGCTAAGTTATTGCCATATTGATGGTTTTTACCAATATTTTGATACATATTTTGTATAACATCATGTGTTTATTCACATGACACACATATTAAATAGATACCTTCATATTTATTCCTATATATAATTCCCCTCATAATCATATAATGAGTATTTTGATCCTCAAAGATATATTTTACTCTATATTGAGTTCTTGGGGACATGTTCTAGTGAGTAAGAACTAAATAATACTTGAATACCAATCCTCTTGGGAAACTTGTATTTGGCAGACTTCTTCAATGGTGGTGTGTGGATCAAGTTCAATCATTAACTAAAAAATACCTTGTCCTCTGATGATTTTGGTAGGTTTAATATCAATATCAAACTCTTGAAAAATTTCCATCTATCTCCCCCTATATGCTTCCAATTCATTCTATCCCAACATAATCTTGACATTAGGATATGGTACAATAATGATGGTGTTGTTCTTAAGGATGTAGTGTCTAAACTTTTTGATTGATTTGATAAGGGTAAATATTTTCTTGTA
This sequence comes from Torreya grandis, assembly GCA_037957365.1. Taxonomy (NCBI): domain Eukaryota; kingdom Viridiplantae; phylum Streptophyta; class Pinopsida; order Cupressales; family Taxaceae; genus Torreya; species Torreya grandis. Next base: position 2,037,737 of record JARHVA010002189.1, read on the forward strand.
AATCAAGTATTATTTTATATTTTTATCTTTTAATTTATTTCTCATGAAAGTGATGGGATGTTTGATTTCTTCCTTTTTTTGCATAATTATAATAGTGAATGAATTCTCTAAAGAGAATGAGTACATGAAGTCTTTAATAAAGGTTGGGGTCAAAATTTCTATGGCATGTGGTATATCCTTCTTAATGTCTTGGAATTAATTATTAACATTAAGTATCCATTCCACTTTAGCATCCTATTTGAGCATTACATTTATGGGTCTAACAATTTGTACAAATCTCAATATGAATTTTCTCAAAAAATTAATCTTCCCAAAGAAGGACTTTAGCTCCTTTTTGATGTATGGGAAAATTGTCTTTGAAATCATATAAATTATATGTAGGTCAATTGTGATCCCATATTCAGTTATAATGTGGCCCAAAAAATTTCCTTCAATAATGCTAAATATACTCTTCTTGGGGTTTAGTGAAATACAAAATTTTAGGCACCTGAAAATGGACTGAAGATGGTTGGTTGATATGTTCATCTCTATTTTTAGAGAAAATAGTGAGGTCATCCATGTATATAATTATCCATTTTCCTATAATTCATTGGAATTCATCATTCATCACTCTTTGAAAATTAGGTCCAGCATTGATCAACCCAAATTTCATTCTCTTATATGCATAAGTTCCCCATCTTATAGTAAACATAGTTTTCATCCTATCCTCTGATTTTACCAATACTTGATTATATCTTGAGAATCCATAGAAACAATACATCATTAAAAAACCATTCACACTTTATATCAACTCATCTAAGGAAGGTAGAAGATAATTTTATTTCTTAAAAGCTTTGTTAAGGTTTCTGAAGTTGATGCATAACTTGATTTCATCACTCTTCTTCCTGAATGGAACTAGATTAACTGCCCAAGTTGAATGCTTGATAATAATGACTATTCGGGCACTTAGAAACTTTTCTACTTCCTTTTGGATCGATAGTTCTAGGATAGGAGTAATTATTCTTTACCTCTACCTAAATGGTTTATGATCTGGTTTGAGTGGAATTGTATGGGTGATGAATTTAGGATTGAATATCCCTAATTCATCATAGGTCTATGGAATTACATCTTTATACATGATAATAAATTCCTTGATATTTTTTAAGTCATCTAGGTTGCATCTTAATCCAATATTAATGAGGTGTGAATTCTTTTCATCACCCACATTTTCTAAGCTAAACTTAGAATCATTAACCTTGAGTTTTTTTTGTTGTTGTGCTTAAGGATTTGTATCGAAATCCCTTTCCAAGGCAACCATCCCAGATGATAAATAATTTACCTTTAGTTATATAACATCATCTTCATTCAATTATTTGTGGCACCCATATCTTCTCTCCTCATAATCAATTATTTGGGACTTAATTATCTTGAATTAGTTAAAAATTGGATGATCTATTGGTCATCATCAAATACTTGAAAATTTTCAACATTGTCTAGCATTGAGGGATAAGGTATCAATTTAATAGAGAAATTATACACTTTTGAGTCCTATAGGGGTGCTAAATTTGTTATTTAAGTGACTATTGAATTAATGACTTGGTTTTGTTCTCTTGGAATGGCTATTATATTAAAATCCTCAAATAACTCAATTAAATCATAAGAGTTATGTTTGTACTTATTTAAATATGATAATTTGCATTTTTACTTATTATTGATTTGGTTGATCATAATTTTAGAGTCTCCATATGCTAGCAATTCCTTGATGTTTATTTATAGGGAAACTACAATCCTAAAATTAGGGCCTCATACTATGCTTTGTTATTAGTGCATGAAAAGTATAGCCTATATGGTACTAAGTATGTCTTTCCTTATGATCAACCAATTCAATACCAATATTTGATCATTTTTTAGATCTCACTCAATCAACATGGATTTCCCATAAATGGGAAGGGCCTTGCATTTCTTCCTATGTTTCATGCTTCCTTGCAAATGTATAAATTCTAAGGCTAGAAGACTTGTAACTTAATTCTTCATTAGCAGTGTTGAAATCTATAAAAGAGTGCTTCATCTTTAACTATCAATCTATCCTGATCTAGTTGGTGGTACCCCTCCATGGTTACCAAATGTGAGACATGTCTATGTAAAATTATCCATTAAGCATCTTTGACCAATCTCTGCTCAATAGTAACCCATACCCTTAGGAATATTTACCACCAATATGTTGATAGTAATTTGTACGTGAGGTTCTAATGCAACCTATATTATTACATCATCAATTATAAAAAAATACGCACTACTATTTTATCTATCTACGAAATAGTCCTCTTAGATGGACTTGGGATCAAACCAAGATTCTAGAAAATGGAGGTTGGCATCACAGTAGTTAAAGCTATGGAATTTTTGTTGACTATAATTGCACCCTAGATGAGCAAAGGATTATTCAAACCATCCTACTCAAACTCTAGTCCAACATGGGAACAAATTCAATCTATGGGTATCCTATGGTGAGGTTGAACCTATGGAGTAGGTCAGCTTCCTTTTGATGCTCACCTAAAACTAATGATAAGCTAATGCTTCACAAGGAAAAGGGTTAGAAAGATGACAAGGACTTATAATAAATTTAAATAGGAGATACACCAAATAAAAATGGGAGACTAATATAAGATTGAACCCACACTAGATCTAAAAAAAGTAATGCTAGCTCAAATAACCTCAAGATCAACCTAGTTATATAAGTATTTCATAAAAGAGCTTCAATAAGCAATGAACATAAACAAAGAGTAGCTATAAGACTCACTGAAAGCTCACATTAATGGAAGAAATAACATTAATCTAAACCTACAACTCATCTTGAATATACCCCATAAAATGACCAAGAAATTAGGACCATGGATGAGGAAGATTCTCCTTTACATAATTTCATAGTGCACAACTCACTCAACATAGATCTAAGGCAAGAGATAGGGAAATAAATTCTTATATTTCATCAAGAGATGGTTATTAAAAATGCTTGATAGCTTTTAGCCTAATAAAGATGGACATATTTTAAATTATCTCAAAGAGTATCCCTATCTCTTTTAAAAATTAAAAAGTCTAAAATTTGAGAACCTTTTCAAAGGAGAAAAGAATGGGATAATATAGCAAAAGGGGAGAAGAGAGAAGAGGGATCATGTTTCAAGAACAATTAATGAGATACCATCTTTCAAGGGATGCTCAACCATACTTTATTTTAATCATGATTAGTCCATCATCAATAATTAATCTTTCATTAGTTGTAATAGCCTTCAAACTTTCCTCATTGGCTAAGAGGTCGACTAGAAGACAAGGGCCTATTTAACATGATGCCAAAATATATTTGGAATCAATGCCCTTAACTAATTTTCCAAATAATAGTGCACCACTTTGGGACCTTAAGTCCACTTGATGTGCTTATGAGGATCAAATCCTTGAATCCTAAAATTTTCAATGCCATGTTGTGAATGGTAACTAGTACCTACTTTGTCAATGATGAAGCCACATCAACAGATGAACCCCTTTATATTAAAAGCATATCTACTCCATCTTCATGTTTAGATCATGGGTCTATTTTATAGATGGAAAACCAATCTAAGGTTATTGGTTTTCCTATTTATACCATATTAATACAGACCTATAGAACACATATCCTCTTTTTTAGATCTAAATAGGTTCAAAAAGACCCAAATTATCTCTATAGGAACCAAGAGTTCACCCTATACATAGATCTGTACTAAAAATTATGAACAAAGTTATAGAATGGACCCTATATGATATAAAATATCAAAACAATATTCCATATTTAAATCTAATAGTGGTCCCTTTACATTCCTTATGTCTTATTGCATTAGTGTGTCCCTTTAATGGTGTTAGATCGAGCTTCAATGGAAATCAAAAGATCTTGTAAAACCTATTTACTCTCATAAAAAATGGCTTCTTGTCTTCCATAAAAAGTCCTAGGCTCACATTTTTTTTAATTAGATGTTGATATCTGACTCAACTTTTTGACTCATTAATTCATCTTGCTCAATTGATTTCAATCTATACAATTGAGTGAGAGCCATTGATCTTACCCTTGACTTGTTAATTTTGTATGAGATTATTTCATATGTCAAATGTACATTAATCCTTAGGACTCACTATTAGTCTACATCCTCATGTACTTATTCCATGTGTCATCTTCTTTATCTCCTTGATTTTTTTACTCTTTTCACACTATTGGATCAAGATGTATGATGTGCCATGGACCATCAAATCAACTAGGACCCACTATTTGAAATCCAATGGTTATTTCATGAGGTTAAATTTAACATCCAAGATCCCATCAAATTATTTTTTCACAATCATAATCTATGTTCACATGATCATCAAAATTAATCCCAAAATGATTTATTTTTCACAAGATTAAACTTGATGTTAGCACATATGTCTTACTCTACTAGTTCAACTTTGAATATTTATATCTTGAAGTGAAAAAATCATGGAGGGACCAAATTTGTTGGAGATGTTCCTAAGACAAAAAATTATAGCCACTTGATCTACTAACTTTGGGATCTCTATAATTATGTTCACAAAATTTTCAAGTGAGCTACCCTATATGATTTTCATAATGTTTGCATACGCATCATAGCAAATATAGTCAAACTACCTAGGAAGTCAGCTTTTCACATGCATATATTTTGATGTGATTCATTGGATGGCCTAAAACTTGGTGCATATATTCTAGGGACTAATTTAATCAAAACAAAGTGACTAATTCTCCTTGAATCATCCACATATGGAAATGATAACATTAGCAAACCACCTACTCAAAATTTCTGCCACTAGACCTAAAATGTCTAGATAAACAAAATGAAGAACTAGATGAATTCTATGCACTTTAATTCTCATTATAATCACTATTAACATCCCAGAGGGGTTTTTTAACACTTAAGACCTATCCTTTAAAAATTTCCAAATTATACTTTAAGTGAAGTTAAGTGTTTCAAAAGGTTTGTGAGAAAAATGAGATCCTTGGACCACTCATTCCATCCAAAACATTTATTTATCTACTCATCCATTAATAACCTAGTCTATATAGGCATAAGATAGGTATGTGGGCCAAAATTAGCCAACATTTTTGGTGACTCACAAGGAAGCATGCCTTTTATTATTGACAACCTAGACTAGTTTACATACTCTAATCCATTGGGCATGAAGTCTTCTCTTTATAACTGAGATAGTCATGGAGATGATACAAGGATGACCCTCTAGAACCTCTCTTGAAGAAATAAGGATAAATAAAAAAACAATAACAAATTCCCTAAGGCAATTTGGAAAAGGAAAAAATAGAACATAAAGGAAAATGTGCACATGGCACTTAGATGAAAGCATAAAATCTACCTACCCTAAACTATATAGTTAGAATAGAACCTATACAAAACCATTGAATAGTTGTACAAAATAGCTTCTCTTCCTCACTAATGTAATATACTTTACAGGGTTGAGGGTATCCAACCAAATATGGAGAAAGAGTGGATAATGAATATATTAACAATACAACTCTCCAAAAGAAATAAATAAAATAAACTTAACCATCCAATCTGATTGATTAGACACACAAGAATCTTGGAGTGAATAGACAATCTATTCTCTCTCTTCTTGATGATCCAATTTGTGATTTTAATTAAGCACAACCTATGATAGATCCTCCTTGTCATCTTCTAACCAAGCTCGGTATCTAATAGGACATCCTACTATCAATACAAACATTGAGAAATAAGACTTTACCTCATTCTTATACTTTGTTTCTCCATAATTATGTTCCTCAAACACTATTAGATCATAATCTCCCTAAAGAGGCACATATCCTGATCCCAAGATCTTAAATAGCTATTCTAACTCCTTATCTCTTACTAGCATATGCAAGTTGATCTTGAGTTGGTTATGACTTTCTCCTTGAAGCACATATTCATATGATAATATCTATTCACCCTCAACGTTATCTTCCATAACAAAAAGTCATGGTCCATTAAGTTGTACTTATTGAGAACTCAAGATGTCTTCTTCATCAACCTCACTTAAGATTTAATCTTGTTATTAAACTATAAATGAGGGATGATTTGACCATCCAAGGTTTGAATTATCACACCTATTTTTCTCAATATTTAATTTTCTTTCCTCTAACTCCAACATATCATAGATATCTTAATTTGGTTTGGCACCTCATCTTGAAGTGTACCAACCTTAGACACTTGGCCTTGATCCTCTTCTTGATCTATGTAGAATGGGCCTTTAGTGTTTCATTCAAAATATTCTCTATTTTCATCTTGAGGGTTGATCTCATCAATATCTAGTTTAGTTATGTCAAAACCATGCTAAGACAACTAATCTAAACTTGAATTTTACCGTTTTGGATGAAATGGAATACCCATCATGACTTACTCATCATATTCACTTGTATTATACTCTTTAAGTTCACTTATGACTAAAAGATCCTCCTCTATCTTTTATAGAAAATGATCCCCCTTTATGAAGGAGATGGTGGGAGGGTGAAGAAATTCACCTTTCTTATAACTTAGGAACGTATCCTTCTAGTTAGGTACTTTGAATGCTATTTTAGATGGCTCTTAAACTATGGAGAGAGATTCTTGGACCTCTATACACCAATCTCATTGAGTTTATCTATGGTTGTTTGATTCATTTCTTACATAGCTAACCCTTCTCTACTAAGCCTAATTCTTGGACTGCCTCAACTAACACATCCCTTTCCTTCTTTGTGTCCTCCTTGATTCATTTACATTAGGGTAATGTGTAAGACTTGGACATATTTTCCTTTTCTTGAATGGCTGTGGGAGGGGGTGGTTTCACAATAGAGGGTATGAAATAGTTAGGGTCACAGGAAAGGATCTAAGTTGGAATATCTTCATGCTCTTTAGTGAAAATGGGCACAGGGGTAGGAAAGGGAAAATTTATTGGCTCAGGATGGACATAATCTCTTTCCCATTACTTAAACCCTTATTTAATGGATAATACCCACCCTTTCATCTATTTATTCTCAACATATGGGTAGTCAGTTTCTTCAATAGATGTCGATACATTCTAGAACTCTCGCAAGAAGATATTTAACCCATCCATGACATGAATAGGGAATTATTTTCCAAGATTTACCCCATATTTTATCTTCATTATTGTTCTTCCTTGGTCAAATATTACCTCTCTAAATTTAAATAAGGATGGACATTGACAAGGTTGACTAGGGGCTGATCAGGGACTCTCAAAGGTTGAGCTTAAGGCTCTTGGAGGGGTGATGGCACATAAGGCTAGTCTAAATGAGCCTATAGATCTTCATTAGATATTAACATATTATATTCATTCTGGACCATGTTTATTATCATTTTTATATCTTCATTCCTATAATATGACCATTATTCACTTTCACAAACTGACCATCTATTCTTTACTAGTTGAAGAACACTCCTTATTTTTTATAGCTCATGGATAGGGATGACTAGAGGAAACTCCAAACCCTTGCCAATCTCCATTATAAACTCAATATAAACTACTAATTCTTACTTCATTCTTGACAAGGATGTAATAGGGTAAGCCTAGTCTTAACAAGGGCAACTAGAGGACTAATTTGAATGCAAAAGAGGTTGAACTTGGTCATGTGTAGGGGCAGAAGGAGGACAAAGGCCATGATAGTTTTGGTAGGCTATTGAGGGAAACTTTTGGGGAACACATAAACATTATTTTCCTAATATGTGTGATACTCAGGTAGAAGATAAATATATTGATCAAAGGATGACTGATTACACATATTAGATTATGATGATTAGGCACTTAGATGGGCTACTTAACTAGTTGATAGACACTAAAATTATCCATTTATGTTTATATAATCACTCTATAGACTAATATTTATAATAATAACACCAAAAATCCTTCAACTACTTTGAACCTTTATCCCAATGAGTGTGCTAGAAACTATTGTTGATAAGAATTGTACCCTAACTGAGTAAGAGGATTGTTCAGGCCCTCTTGATCAAAATCTAGTATAACAGGGGAATAACCTTAGGTTGTGCGTATCTTATGGTGAGGTTAAATCTCTAGAGTAGGTCTGCTTCCTCTTTGATGCTCACCTAAATCTTATTTTAAACTAATGCTTCATAGGGAAAAGGGTTAGAAAGAAGATAAGGGCTTCTAAGAAAGTTAACTAGGTGATGAACTAAATAAAAATGGGAGACTCCCATAAGCTTGAACCCACACTATGTGTGTGTGTGTGTGTGTGTACATATACATATACATCTACACACACACACACACATATATGTATACATACATATATATATATACATATATATATGTGTATATATGTATGTATATATATATATATATACATATATATATATATACATATACACACACACGCGTGCACGCGTGCACACACACACACACATGTACACACACACACACACACACACACACACACACACACACACACACACACACACACACACACACACACACACACACACACACACACACACACACACACACACACACACACACACACACACACATACGATAATTATAGCTCACTCAACGTCAAGATCAAGATAGTTACATAATCATTTCATAGAAGAGGTTTAGAAAGTAATGAATGTAAAGAAAGGGGAGTTTTAAGACTCACTAAAATATCACATTAATGGTAGAAGGAACACTAATCTAGACCTAAAAATCATCTTGAATATACCTCATAAAATGATCAAGATAGAAGGACCATGGATGAAGAATATTCTCCTTCACACAATGCCATAGTGCATAACTCACTCAACACAAATACAAGGTAAGTGATAGGATAATAAAGTCCTATATTACTTCAAGAGATAGAAGTATCCCTTTCTCTCATAAAGATAAAAAATTCTAAAATCTAAGAACATTTTCAAAGGAGAAGAGAATGGGATTTAACAGGATAAGGGGAGAAGAGAAAAGAGGGAGCATGTTCCAATAATAATTAATGAGCTACCAACTTTCAAGGGATGCTCCACCATCCTTTGGTACAATCATGATTAGTCCATCATCAATAGTTAATCCTAAAATATCTCCATTAGCTTTCAAACTCTCCTCATTGGCCAAGAGGTCCACTAGAAGACAAGGGCTTGTTTAGCATGATGACAAAGTTTAAATGAAATTAATTCCCTTAACTATTTCTCTAACAACCAATGTACCACTTTGGGACCCTAATTCCACTTCACATGTTTATGAGGATCAAATCCTTGAGTATTTAAATTTATAGTTCCATTTTATGAATGATGGTTAGTACCTAATTTGTTGATAATAGAGACACGTCGATATATGAGCCTGTTTGCATTAAACACATATCTATTCCATCTTCATGTTTGGATCATGGGTCTATTTTATAGATAGAAAAATAATATAATATTATTAGTTTTCCTATATCTACCATATTAATATGGACCTATATACTGCATAACCTCTTTTCAATATCCATATAGATTCAAAAATAACCAATCTATCTCTGCAAGAACCAAGAGTTCAACATATGCATGGATCCTTCTTAAAAATGGTGAACATAATTATATGATGGACCCTACATGATAACAATTATTGAACCATAGGTCCAAATTTATCTCTAATTTCAATCCCTTTATGTTCCTTATGTCTCATTACATAAGTGTGTCCCTTTAATGGTGTTGGATCGAGCTTTAATGGTGACTAGACAATCTTGAAGGACCTATTTGCTCTCATCAAAAATGGCTTCTTGAATTCCATATAAAATATGAGGCTCACCTTTGTTTTAATTGGTTATCAATGTTTGGCTTATAATTTTGACTCATTGACTCATTTCACTTTGTTTATTTTGATTTATAAGATTGAGTGAGAGTTATCGACCTTACCCTTAACTTGTCAACTTTGTCTGAGCTTGTGACACATGTTAAATGTGCATTGATCCTTAGGATTCACTATTAGTTTGTAGCCCCATATTATTATTCCCTATGTCATCCTCTTAATATTCTTGAATATTTTAATCCTCTTGCATTATTGGATCAAGATGTATTATGCAACATAAACTATTAGATCATCTGAGACCCACTATTTCAAATCCAATGACTATTTTATGATCTTAAATTTTATATCTGTGCTCTCATAAAATGAAATTTGTGTGAAAATAATTGAAATTCATGTGATCATCAAAATTAAGATCAAAAGGATTAGTTTTTCTAAAGCTTAAACTTCATGTTAACGTGAATATCTTACTATACTCATTCAACTTTGAAGAGTTATATATTGAAGCACAAAAATCATGGAGGGACCAAATTTGTTGGAGATGTTCCTAAGAACAAAAAAATGTGCCCACTTTATCCACTAGCTCCAAGAGATTTATATGTGTTTTTAAAAATGTTCAAATGAGATACCCTATGTTATTTTCATGATGCCTATGTACCTATCATAAAAAACATAATCAAACTACCTAGGAGGTCAACTTTGCACATGTATATCTTTTGATGTGCTTCATCAAATGGGTTAAATATTGGTGAATATGTTATAGGCACTAATGTGATCATAAAAACATGACCAATTATTCATGACTTATCCACATGTGGTAATGTTAACATCAATAAACTGCCTACTTAAAATTTCTACCACTAGACCCAAAATGTCTAGATGAACATAATGAAGAACCAAATGAATGCTATACACTTCCATACTCATTCCAAGAAATATTGACATCCCATAGGGTCTTTGAAACACATTATACCTATCACTTAGACATTGGTATATTACACTTTAATTTAACTTAAAATGTTTTAAAATCTTCATGAGTAAAATGAGATCCTTGTACTACTTATTCCATCCAAAACTTTTGTTCATCTCCTCATCCATTATAAACCTAGTCTATCTAGGCATAATATTGGTATGTGGGACATAATTGACTAATAATAACATACTAAACAATTATTTATATTCTTTCTAAGTGCCTAAATGGTTAGTAATAAAGGGGGAAACTTAGGCTTGATTTTATATTGAACATTTGTATTAGCGATTTTGGACTTTTTTACAACAAACTTGCCTATGATAGATTTCCATAAGATCTCCTTATGCTATGTAATTTGGGTTAGTTCATGAAGAGTGATATTTGCCTTGATATTCTTCATATTCTCAATAATTTTATATCCTCCCTTGCTTTTCTCTTCCCTATGTTGAAGTTGATCATTCCATTTTGTGGGTAGAGGATTATTATCAACTTTAGGATTTAGAGGAATAACTATATTATTGGGAGGATTAGAAGTATTGAGATGTTTACTATTCCTTATATTTTAATTATTATTGTTTAAATACTATAATTCTTGTACTTCCTCAAAATTATCCTCTTAGACATTGTCATCTTCATTGGGGAAGGTAAAATCATAAGTCTCAAAGACCATAACTAAACTTGAAGGGCCAAATTCATAAGGGAGATCTGGAGGATTCATAATTTGGTCTTGTATAATTACTTACCTATAAAATATTTTGAATTCTTCATAGAAATATACATAGTCTAATACCCCATCCTATGATGTGTTGTGAACCCTACACTAATTAGACAAAGTTGTCTCCATGATATTGATTTCTCGCAGCTTATTAGACTATTATTGTTATGAATTATTGGTGGGGATGTTGAAAGGCCTATTATATCTTAGAATTATATAATTATGGTTATAATTCTGATTGGTGGTATTACCCATCCTTTTATGCATATTCAATAAGTCATTTCTCAACTTTTTGACCATTCTTTGTATAAAATCCAATTTAGCTTTGGTAGAGTCAACACCCTAAGTGACTAATGTATTTGTTTAAGATAAATGATAATTTTGTTAATTACACTAAGGTCCATTAGTTTATTCTTGATTGTTTAGAATCCCATATTTATGATTTGTTGTTTGCTACATCATGGGAGTGAGAGTGTATAACTAATTTTTATTGAATGTAGGGGCATTTTGATTAACTTTCAAAATTAGATTCAACTATGGGAATCCATTATTGAACATTTGGCCTCCTTAATTATTGGAATTGAGTTGCATATTGAGATTATTTTTGATATTAATAACTTCTTGATATGCCAAAGCTAAGGCATTGGTTATGGTAGCTCTTTGTGAAAACACTACAATAATGGGATTTAGTTCTTATATATTTCAAGTGATAAATTTGTGTTTGTCTTATATGTGGCATTCAATTGAGTGTACATCTACATAAATCTTGCATTTACAGACCAAATTGACTCATTGGGATCCCTCTTCATGATAGTGAAATGTTGATACACCAGACTTGGATTAGTTACTTACCTAAATTGTGTACGAAAAGTATTTTGGCATTCATTCCATGAGGTGATAGATCTTTCCTACAAATTGAGATACCAATGATGATAAGAATCATGCAAAATACATAAGAATAGCCTACATGTAACATATTCATGGGTGACATTAATTAATCTTAGAGAAGCCATTTAATATTTGATATGTTCTTTTATTTTCCTTCTATTTGAGGAGGTAAAGGTAGGAAAGTACTTTTGTAGGTTCCTTGGTAGATCATGTTGGTCTCTAAGGATGGAAATAGTAGATGACTAACCAAGGTTAAACCATAAGAGGGTTCATAAGTGGTATGTTTCTTATAGGGTAAGGTGTCCTATCTTGATGTATCTCAAAGATGATTGGTACTAATCTAGGCCTCATATGATTTGATAAAGGTGAGACCAGAAGTCTTACTTGGGATCTAGACCTTGTTACTCTCCTAGGTGTCTCTAGTGCAAATTTGCATAGTGACTAACTTTTACTATTGATAAAAAACTCAAGTGTGCCCTCCTTCTAGTGCCAACTTTTTTATTTCTATTGATGTGTTTTTTATGCACACTCCTAGAAGAATGAACAAGGTGGCCTATAATATTTTAGGATCCCTATGGAAGTGAGGTTCCACTCTAGGGCATGAGTTGTAGGTATGCAATTAAAATAACTAGGTGATGGAATAACAAGTTGAGCTTATAGGTTATTTAACTAGGTTTTGGATAAATGTGTGAAATATAATAAAAAGTACATAATAAGTGATTTGTATGGGTGGGTAATTACTCTATGGCCATATATTTTAAATAAACTCAAAAAGAGGGGAGGGGATAGGTAAGGTATCAAAGAATGCTCTATTTTCCTGAAAAGGTCAGTTCTTAGACTATTTATTTGGTGGGAAAGTATCTTCAAGACTAATGTTTTCCAATTCTAGCTATTGGACACTCATAAACAAGCATGGCTAGTAGTCTAGGAAAATAAGTACAGGAAGCTTACTAATCTCAACTAAAGATTTCTCTCAGATTTTTTATCGCACACCCTTATCTGAGAGATTGTAATTCAAACCATAAATTTGTCTAGATTGGCTATAACACACACCTAGATGACTATACTAAAGGAAATACTCATACACACCTTGGATTACCAACTCAATTATACTAAATGCTTAAACCAATAAAATTTACCAATATTTAATAGCTATAACACATCTAAGATTAATATTCATTAATTAAAGCATTTGGATTCATTTGTATCATTAGTACACTTAAAAATTATGGAGTTGATATAGATAAAGAAGCTTAAAATATCAATAACATAGATAAGGAAGAAGATAGAACAAAAATAGTTGAATTATAATCAATAACTTGATTTATTCCTATATATTGATCAAAACATTAACCCTTTGAAAAGAGGCTTTTACATCTATTTAAATGATTTTGGGAAGGCATTGCCTCATCCTCCAAGTATAGCCAAACTTGGGTTTACATCAAAATTACTAGAATATAAGTTCTAGTTTGATATAAAACTATATGTTATAACTTATAGATTACATCAAACATGCCACATGTGCATGCTAGTCAAAACAATTTATTTAATTATAACAAAAATATAATAAGGCTTGACTAGCCATGAATAATCACTACATGAAAAAATTATACAAACGTAGCCTTCAACTAATGTTGAATTGGATTCTAATTGATACTACTCATTATTTTGACTAGAACTAATGTTGTAACTAGCACTAAGCTGGTGACTAGTGTTGAGCTAGTGGTAAAAGAAGATGTAGGAAATGTAAGGTATAGATGGAGATGAACTGGTAGCTTAATCTAAAGTGGTAAGTGGTATAAATGTGGTAACTTGAGATAATATAGTATATGGAGTTGATGAAATTATTAAGTTGGAAGGGACAAAAGTTGTAACTGGTGCTGTAACTAGCATTTTAGGTGGAGTCTGAGGTGTTGAACTAGTAGGTGGTGTCAAAGGAGACATATTCTTGGCCATAATCTCCTAATAATGTTTATATCCTCTAGAATGTTGTGTCTATATTATGTTAATATCTAGGAGAGGAGTTATATTTACCCTATCTACTTGTGTTATTATCCTTACATATTTAGTTTTATTATCTCAAAAGCCCACGTAAAAAACTTCCACTTCATTTGCCTTTTTCCTTGTCAAGATCAATTTTGAATCAATATATTCTAAATTTAGCCCTTGCAAACTTTAAATTATTCAAATAACATTGTATCATTTGTTTAAAAGGCCACTAAATTCCTAGTGTGATCAAATTATCATGTTAATATAACTCATTTAAAATTTGCATTAATGCTTCTCTTGTTCTATGATCTTACTAACTAAAGATTCAATAATATTTATCCATTCTTGGTCCTCTTGGGTCCTAATGACTGCTAGATTGAGTTCATTTTTTATCTCTAGGGGAGTCATAAAACATAAATGGATAAATGCCTTATTGGTACTATACAAAACTAATAAATTCAATATATTCTCATCTTCCTTTAAAATATTAAACAATTTTGTTTGTGGTTGCATGGGGAGCCAATTTTGTTATCAAAGAATGAATGGTATTTAAAATTTAATATAACATTAATACTATGGTTTTAACATCCTATTTTATCCTAGAGGGAATGTAAATTACCTATTTTTATTATCTATAGGTCTCTAACTCTTCTTCTAATTCTTTTCTTTAATTCTTTATTCCTTCATGAATGGCTAGCATTGCTCTAGTGTGATTCTCTATGTAAGAGTTAACTTCCTCAATAAAAGGGGACTGACCCTTCTTTCTATCTAATATTTTTGAAAGATAGTAAATCTATTATATTTCTTCCATAATTAGGCCTTGTTCACTAATATATTCTATCTTACTCTTCCTTACCCTTTCAACTAAGCTCATTGATTTATCAAAGAATGAGCTCATAGTGGGTAGCTCAATGATCTTCAATTTTAGCCTTTTAGAAGTTGACACTCATAATTTATTATCCCATTTTGAAAGTGTTAGCTTTGATGGATCTAATGGTTGTGCCTCTATTTGAGTGTCTGATATAGGTTCATTCTAAGGGGATGGCTTAGGAATTAAGTTATATGATTTTGGAATAATCTACATTCCCTAGATGTGATATGTTATGAATAATGTAGACCTGTTTCTTCTTGGGAGTTTTTTTTTAGCCATAAATTATTGTGTTTTTCACTACCTCTAATGAGGGAATTTGTGAAATAAATTGAGTAGAAGATACTAACACTTGGGTGATGGGTTGGCTAGTGGTAGTGTAAGTAGAGGTGGAGACTTAAGGATAAGTTGTTAACATAATGAAAATAATCCCAATAGGTAATGATGATAAAGGAGGAAAAGTAGATAAAATGGTAAATGGTAAAGAAGAAATAACTAGTAATGGAATAATAAGAGAAAGGCCAAGGAGAGCATTAAATAGAGCATCATTACCTTACTGGTCACCCCTAATAGTTACCTTTAATTTTAACCCTTAAAAGATTAGAACCTTGTATTGTTGTAGCTACTCTTCATCTACCTCATCGCTTAGATCACCTTCAATTGAAGGTTGTGCCTACCTACTTGGTACCTTTGTATATAGTGTCTATGGCATTTTTCCCTAAATTTTCATTTGTAAAAAAAATTCCTTTTAGCCTAAAGATAAATCATTTTTTGGGTAGGAGAGGGAAGACTCATACTATAGGTTATGATTTCCAAAGCTTCCATAATAGTTGTAATCTCTTCCTCATCAAAAGAGTCCAAGCATACGAATCCCTATTCCATCCCATAGTTTTGGCATGTATTTGAATTGATTCTTCAAATATTTGTTTTTTTAACTTCCTCAGTTAAAAAATAGACATTTGAACTTGAGGAGCCTCTTCTTCCTCTTGCATTGTAACATGTGATGTCTCTCCTTCACCTTTATCTTGCTCTATTTTAGAAATGTCATCATAGTGAGTGAATTTTGAGGATTCTATATTTGGTTTTATGGATGCCTAAAAGGCCTACCACTATATAAATCATTTGATGTCCATCCTCCTAGTTTTAGGATCCTAAATTTGGCTCTCCTATGTGTAATGGAGGGATCTACTTGGATTACCCTATGTAATTCTTCACTCAAGATGTCAGTCTCAACCCTTTATTTAACTTTTATATCATATTTTGTGTTGAGAAACAAGAAGTGATGATTGAAAGGATCATGATTGTAAGGGATGAACAAATTATTAATTTTTTATTGCACCTTCCTATGTGGGTCCCATTACCTATAGGGAAGATTAGCCAAAACATAAGCCTTCCTTGCATTACTAACCTCTCTAAAGTGCCTATGACATGTGTATCATGTCCTCCCAATTATGAGGTGGAATCCATAGAAGGCACTCTTATTTATATTAGTTATTTACTCATCTATCCCATTCCATAATTAAAAAGTAATGTGTTTCTCAAAAACTTTGTCTAGGAAGAATTTATGGAGCCAAAGAGGGATGACCTTTTGTCTAACAACCATGATAATGATATAAGCTGGGTATAGAAAATAATCACTCAAAGAAATTATCATATTGGCTATACTCTTGGATATCCTAGCTATAGTTTGGCCATAAATTTCCATCCAAACTTGAGGATATAAATCCTTTATAATTATGGAAATGTTCCTCACATATGCATAAATGTGAACAAATGAGTAAAAGTCACAAATTATATTCTTGATATACTCAGGGTTTAGATTCCACAAAACCCCATTATGTATATAGATAGTCCACATAACTACATATAAAATATATGAAATCATTTATAAGTTAATACCTAAGGTCCTTCTATCTTTTTGTAGTATCAATTCTTTTATGCAGGATATAATAATTTCCTCCAATACATAGGTGCACTTTAAGGTGGTGAGTAGATCAAGCAGTGGTACCCATTCTAAATGAAGTAAATGAATGCTTGGATGACCAAAATAGTGATTTAAAAATTTAACTCCAATACACTTTACCATCTAGAATCAAGTGATGGGAACATGGTTCTTATTGGTATATTTGAGTGTGAATGTTTCTCATGGAAGAAACCACTTCCTTACTCCTCATTCCACATTATTTTTTTCTTCCAACCAACCACACTATGCAAATAAAATATATCATCTATAATGGTAAAACATATAATACCTCATGAATTCATCACCTAATACATATGTAATGATTATTTTTTTATTAGCACAATTTAAGAAAATATCATTTGTAATTCTCCTTTGAAAAAATAGGTCTTGTAATAATTCAATGCAATGCATGACTTTTAGATTAAAAGATGCATAGTGGAGTGCTTGGTATTTGAAGGGTATTACATTAGCTACAACTAATTTTTATTCTATAGAGACATCTTCTTATCAATTAAATAAGTTGGAAATATTTATGACCTTTCATAGATTTGAGTAATTGGTATAGAGAC
The DNA here is from genome assembly GCA_037957365.1 of Torreya grandis. Lineage (NCBI taxonomy): Eukaryota > Viridiplantae > Streptophyta > Pinopsida > Cupressales > Taxaceae > Torreya > Torreya grandis. Next base: position 2,055,482 of record JARHVA010002189.1, read on the forward strand.
CATCAAACATTGTCACATCAAAAACTCTATAGGTACTCTATTGAATATTTAATGGATAATTTGGATGGTGTTGAAGCTCCCTTGTATGCCGTAGATAAATATGTCATTGTTAGTTCTTAGTGTTGGTAAGGTTTCATATTTTTGAAATGGTGTCCTAGAACTTTTTTACACAAATTTGCATCTTGTTTTAGACATAACTATGGCTTTAAAAATCATAGAAAGCTATGTTCACTCAAGGTCAATTATAATCAAATGATGTGATCTTGGATAATAGATCAATTTTATATATTTTTGCATTCATTCCATATTTTTTCACCATTAGTCACCAATGTCTAGGATCTTTTCACCTTCATTTAATTTGAACTTGACCACCTAGGCCTAGTAAGCATACCATTTAGGATGCTTACTCATTCGAGGAGGCACAATGCTATTCTATTTAAAAAATTTCAACATATGGTTTAGTTAGATGGTTGAAATTTGAAATCAAGATTAATGATATGATATGGTGAGCCTATAGTTATAAAAAGAAGACCTCGAAGACAAAATGTTCTTCAGAGAGATTCATTATAGGATATTAGTTGGGGAAAGTCACTGAAGAGAAATTTCCTAACCAAAAGGTTCTAAATGAAATTCATTGAATATAATTTTTTAAAATATCAAATTTCCTTCATGAATATTATTGTTTGGGAGGAATTTTTTATAGATGAAGTTCCTAAGTGAGTGTCTCCAAATGAAATCATTCAAAGAGAAAGTTTTGGAAGACCAAAACCTTCCAAAGACCAAAGTTTCTAAATTAATTTTGTTGCATAAGAGGGGATGAACAAAATGATCCAAAGGAATTTTTTTTTCCAAAAATATACCAACCAAAAAAAAATCTAAAAAAAATTTCATGACTCAATATTTTTTAATTGAAAAGTTCCCAAAGACCAAAATGTTGAAGACTGAAAAGTTTCTAGATATTGAAAGTTGTTGAAGATTAAAATGTTTGTAATGCTAAATAAAATGAATCTAAATAAGTAAACCTAAACAAAAAACATGAATACCTATCATACATGGAAAAATTCCAAAATTTCCATTAATAAATTAGTTTTAATAATTTCTTCCAATGGAAATGGTTTGTAGGAGAAAATAGGGGCAGCCAATAGTGATTTAATGTTTAAAATGTCCAATTTCCACATATAATAAAACTAGTCAAACACACATGCAAAGCCAAAATAATATATAATTTTTATAAAAATAAAAATTTGGGTCCCCATTTTTCATAGAAAATCCAAGGTGGGGTGTGTTTAATACAACAATACTTTCTATTTTTAGCATATCTCAGCATATTAAATTTAGCATACGTTTAACTAAGTTTTACAAATAATTGGCATGATTTAGAGATAGCTTATTATCCTTGTGTCATAGGCTATATCTACCAATTTAAATTTAGATTTTTAATATATATATATATATATATATATATATATATATATATATATATATATATATATATATATATATATATATAATAGTTAAATAAAAACATATAGAATGACAATAATTTCCATTAGTTTTTAGAAAATGGTGCAAAAATGAAGCATGAAAGTGATCATGTGTCATGAACATACCCCCAATTTGATATTTGAGTATATTGATACTGATAACTAATTAATATTAAACAAATATCTATGTACAAATATTTAGGTTATGAAACACATGCCATTCATGATGCCCCCAATCTAAGTAAAATATGTAATATCTTGTGTATAAAACTAAAAATGATTCTAGGTAAAAATTAAAAAATATTCTATAGACTAAGTATGATTTTTAGGGTTCTAGATTTTATTTTTCTAATTTTAGGATGAAAGGACACTTATTTATATAATCATATCCATGGAATTATCCTTATGATGCAATAATATTTTAATATACTTTTTGGGTAAAAACTAAGCATCCACTATGATCAATTAAGCAAATATTGATATTTTGTATTTGTGATGAGTTGTGATGCCTGTGCAATAACTTGGATTAAAGTAAACTTTATGAAAATATTTTTATAAAAATATTTTAATATGGAGTAATAATGATAAATTTTTAAATCATGGTATCATAGTGATCATATAAAATATGTAGTGATGTACGATACATGTAAATCCAAACATACATAGTGTCATGTATAGATAGATGTTAGCAATTATGCTTGCAGTGAATAATGATAATATATTGAATACATTAAATTTATATATAAATACTTAGGTAATATACATGATATCCATTATGTCATAAAAAAATGAGGAGATGCATGATATCCATCATGGCATAGAAAAATTGATCAAAACACAACAAGAAAAAGTCATGGTAATGATGCACACACAAATAATATACACAATAGCACACAAATCACCCAAGGGGACACATATAAGGGACATGTTCAAATGTCAGTCATATACATATAAATACAATAATTCTTAGATTCATAATCAAATATGTCCAAATCCCCACAATCTAGATAAATCAAATACATACAAAACATGAAGCAAAAAAGTACACACAATAAGCATACATGAATAAGTGAAATTAATCTACATATATAATTTGTAACATCATGATATATATATTAACTCAGGTATCTAGTAAGATAAAATAGTGAAGTAAGTGATCAAACAATGAAATATTCATGCAATGTTTTAATGTAGTACGAATAATATGGATAGTCATAGAGTGATTAAACCTATGCAAATGATGCCCCCAATGAACTTATAGTGATGCATAAAAGTTATAAAATAATTGTGACTAATTTTTGAACTTGATAAATTGGATCCTTTTTTTACTAGGACAAGTCCAATGGAATGGTATAAAATCACAATGTGTGACTATTATAAGTAGTGTATTTTTGTCTGTGTAAATTTTTTTAGCCTAAGATAATGTCACTATTGAAACCTCAAAATGTAATTATTAATTTAGGTATAATGAGATACCATGAAATAACTAAATGTAATTTATCCTATCATTTTAGGACAACTAATACAATATTCCAAGCATTATTTGATTGTATTAGGCTCCATTAGATAGATTACTTGTAATGAGTCTCCAAGATAAGAGATATGTTATTACCACCAGAAGATCAACACTATCCACATACATAATATATTCTTACACTAAATTATCCTAAATATATATATATATATATATATATATATGTTATTATATTAATTTTGGATCAATAATATGGACATGCAAAACTTCATTCAATGTATGAATTCAATAAAAATTAAAAGGATGTAAAAGGTAAGCCAAAAATGGAGGATTTCTAGGTGAATATGAAATCATCAATGCTTAAGACTGAATATGGGCCTAGCTATAATTTTAACATTGTAAGTCAAGTATCACATAATCTCTAACTTAAAATACACATGGATTGGATTTTAATGAAATATCATGTGATAAATTCCTAAATTTTTTCTCTATATATAACCACCTAAAATATTGTTTCAACATACACACAAACTTAAAACTACTTTATAAAAAGAATAAATGCAAAGTCAACTATAATAGCATGAAAATAATTCTTATTTAGAAACATGTATCGTATAAAGGTCCATATCATATCCTTTAACACTAATATTTTCCCATTTTCACCATAAGTTTGGAAGGCATTCACAAATTATACATATGAATGTAAAAATATAAATGCTTTAATTCTTTTGTGTCTTAAATCTAAAATGTATGACTTAAAAAAATTATACAAAGAAACATATATAAGAGTGAGATGGGATACATCACAAATTTGCATGAAATAATAATTTAATCCATGAATGAAATAAATACAATAATGTGTCCCAAAAGAGAAAAAATTGGGAGTGAAAAAAAGATAACTTAACTACTTTCCATTTCATAACCATAAGAGAAATGAAAATATCATCAAATGGAACTCTAATGGGGACAATATCCCAATTAAATTTGGGTGCCTTGCTAAGCTTTGAGTGCCTTCACAATGATACTTTACTCTTTATCAATCTTGGGAAAGTTGATAGGTGGTTTAGTAAATAACACCTCATACTACATCATAAATTTAGTATGTGCCTTTAAAGGGTATCAAGAGAGACCTTTTCTATGTTGACCTAGCTGATGTTATTTGTGGAACATGTGGAAAGATCTAAAATAGCCCAAGATCCATCTCTATTAGCCTTTTCAACCTTTTTCATGACTACTTTGAAAATTTTCAGCTAGGCCTCAAATCAATCGATGTTGAGTAAAGTGCCATCAAGGTGAAAAAAATAGTAATGTTGACCTCCTTAAAGTAAGCAAGGATTTGGTCCATAATTTTATCCAAGGGTCTGATGGTAGATTGGGTATCTCAGAGCTAGTCCTCTAATTTAGTCCTCATGATCCTTTTGAATGTCTAGTATGAATTAAGGTCCCTAAGGGGAAATATTTTGACCTCATGGAACATCCCATTATTGATGATCATTTCCATCTTATTTCTTTTTTTTTTATCAATTCTAATGATACAGTCTCAATACTATTGTAATATTTATAAGATCACACCACACTTTAAAAGAGCTTTGATAACCTCTCCTAAGGTTTTGAATGACACTTCAAGTGTTATTTGTATTTTGTCAATGAGGCCAACTAGTAATGAGCTCTTGACTTGGGACTCCAAGGCCTTGACTTATTATTTGATATACTCCTTGAGCTTCTCTATTAGATCATTTTAGACATGTATTTTAAATATCAAATCCTCTACAATATTATATTCTACCATATGATTCTTCTTCGTGGTGAGGGATAAATGGTCCTACTCTATTATACATGCAATGGTGACTCCATATTGGGTGAAGGTTTAGGTCATCTCCCTCTTCATCCTACCAATATCTCTATCAAAATAGAGATATATTTTTGGGTTTTGATGGTAGATCATCTTAGGTCCATGACCTAGAAAATTCTGTGGGACTAACCCATTCTTATCCTACCATTGTTCCTAGGGTTATTAAATATGAGGTGGATGGTGGAGGCATGGGTGCAGGAGGAAAGAATGGAGGAACATAGAATGGAATGGATGATGGATGGGTAATAAGTGTTATCTAACCATGGGAGTAAGTGTGATATTAGTTGATCCTAATTTACATGGACTTGGGGACCAACTATATCTAAGAGTTGGGTGTTAATTTTGAAGGATGAGATAGGACGATTGAAGCCAAATTATCAAGAATGAGGTTTGACAGAGAAAAGGAGGCCCAAGATGTTTTATAGGTGCAATGGGAGGTTGTGATTATGTCCTAGGTGAAATTAATCTTATGAACTTAGTAGTATTAATTTTAGGGCTCATTTTTTGTGTCATTTCACTTAAAGAATAAAAGTTATAAGGTGACTGAGGTGTATAAATGTGTTTCACATATACTCTATTGATACCCAAAATTGGTGGGTTACTTAGGGTTTTTATAGTTGAAATTGTTGGATTTTTTGATTTTTTAATAATAAGGGAATCTTACAAACTTGGGATCAAAGGACTATATGGGTAGTTGGAATAATGAAATGAACTAAGCCTATCATATCCATGCGATTACAATAGTAGGAGTTAGAGCATTGAAATGGATTATGCCAATCACATGGGATATCTTAAGGATTATTTTAAGATTGAAAAAAGAAAACATATTATGAATAGGAGGGGCATGGAAGCTTGTAAAACCAAGGGTTTCATAAACCAACAAAACATGGAACCTTTTGGTGTTCTTGTAGGGGAAATATAAGGGAAGTAACCATAGGGGAAGGATGTACCTAAGTTGAAAATAATGAAGGGAATGAAATATGGTTCTTATCTATAGCATACATGGGATTCAAAGGCTCAGGGGATTCCAAAACCTAGGATTGAGGGGATATGCCCTAAGATTTGGAGATTCTAGAAAAGTGAATGACATGAGCAACATGAGATTGGTTTACCTGGGGAGTCTCTATAGGTGAATTGGAAGCTGAATTTGATGGATCTCCTACTGTAATCTAATAAAATAATTATTTATAAATCCTTCTTATAATGGTTAAGACCTCCATAATAGGTTATGTGGGAGCATGCCCTTCCTTTAGTATGGTCTTATGTTGTGCCTATTGGGATCTATACAAATGTGTGGATTCCATAATTATAATTATCTTAGCATCATTTCTAGGTTCAAGTCATCTAGGTGGATCTTATGATGGTAGTTGATGTTTGTCCTAGCTAGATAGTGATCAAGGTATTTGGACCAATCCTACAGGTTTCATGGATGTTGTGGGTCTTCATCCACAAATTGGTTACCTATTTTTCATATACAATTTCATAATTGGGGAAGTTGTAATAGTCATTTATGGAATCTCTAGATATATCTACAATTTGGATCCCCATATTTATTGAATTTATGACATCATTACTTCACTTGGATGTCCTTATTAAATTTTTAAAGATATTTCCATAAGGGAAGACTTCATGATTAGTTAAATATTTGTGCAAGACTAAGGCTTTAAGGGATAGTAAGTCAATTATGAAATATACATTATCCTCATCTACCACATTATCCCTATTGGGACTTTTGATATCTTAAATAAAATTTAATATTTCATTATAGTGTTTTAAGCATGTGGCTCCCTCTAATAATATAGTATCCCTAAACTACTACTTTAGTTTATGATTGCATGTGGATGTTTCCATTGTTAAATATTTCTCTTCTATTATGAATGAAATTTTTAGATATGTGTTTAGAGCCTTGGGAATAACTAATTATAAGGCTATGAATAATTAAAATTGTATAGAATAAATAATGGTGAGCCTAATTCTAATGGGACCTTATAAAGATCTAGGATATTTTAAAAGTAATGTTATCATTGGCTCATGTTATGTAAATTATGTTATGATTTTATGGAATGATTTTGGAATATATATATAATTTTATGTTTTTATTATATTTGATTTTATATATAATCATCCTTAATTGGATTACCTAGTGGTGATGGGAGATTTTTAGATGTTGAATCACTAACTAACCAAATGGACCAATAAATGTAGAGAGTGTAGTGAGAACACACCTAAAGTTTTTCCTTATGGTCCCTACTATGCATATGGATCTTACCAAGTGTTACACATACCACTATACAAAGGGGTGACATTATGGGTTTGACATACCAGAGATTCTTTAGTTATATGAAAAATTTGGGTGTACAGGTACACATGGTAATATTTAATTAGATCACTCCACTGAGGCATTTTATTTTTATAATTAATATTGTTATATGGGTACACATGGTGATCTCTAATTATATTTGGCCTCTTAGTCCTATGATAAATCTAATTAATTTGGTTGTATCATTAAACATGGTGATCTTTCATTGGATTGGGCCTCCTATGCCTATGACAACTTTGAAGAATCTAAGTGTATAGGTATATGTGGAAACATCTAATTAGATCATACCTCCCAAACCTATGAAAACTTTGATAACTCTATATGTACTAGTACACAAGGTGATATATAATTGGATTGAGCCTCCCAAACCTCTGACAACTCTTATGACTCTAGGTGTACAGGTAAAATTTGCCAAATTTTATTGGATGGAGCCTCTAATAAATCTAATTAATCTAGGTGTATTGATACACATGGTTATCTTTTATTATATTGGGCCTTTGAAAGCTCTGATGACTCTAGGATTTTTTAGAATAAAACCTCTATGAGGGCACCAACTGAACCCTAGGATTGATACCTTATGATAGAGACTAAAAGACATGTCTACTTTACATATTTTTTGAGAGGAAAATTTTTAACACTTAAAAAGTAGTTAGATATAATAATTATTCAAAATCATGACATGAATAGCCTTTTTAAAATAAACAAGTTGTTAAAGATATTCAAATACAAACAAATGAGCTTTGTTATAACTCAAAGAAAATATTAAATATTGAGATACAATAAGTGCCTAGGATCTTGAAATTAGAGTATATTTGATAAAGGGCCAAAATTTTGAGATTTTAATCTTTGTATGGGTCCCATTTTATTCTATTAAAATGGACATGTTGTTCACAAAAAATGGTGATTATGTGAGGAAAACACTCTCCAGTGTTTAGAACTCATAAGTACCAATCCTCATATTAAGTCAGTAAGATAAACCAACCACTTTGAATAGGACCATTAAAGAATGAAGTGGTTAAGTCTGATTCAACACATAAGATATTATTTTTATGTCCCTCAAGAGGTCATCTTGTGTGTAAAAAGTGATTTATTTGCTTTTGGCTCCCTTTTAATCCATGATATAACTTGTTGGTGACCTAGGTGTTCAGAACTATGAAAAGGTACTAATTTTTCACATATTGGTTGGGTAAGGGGAGGATTAATCATTAATTTTCTACAATTTATGAATCTATATAACTAACAGAGATACATTTGGTTCCAATCTAGACCTTTATCTATTTCCAACTAGGCTTGAAAGCCTATGATGGATAGTTTCCCAAATCACCCTTTCGTAGGATGAAACTTTAATATTTTCTTGAGATTTTTAGACTTTACTTTATTATGATGATTTCTCAATATATTATCCATGAGGGTTGGGAACCAATGAAAAGAGTATAAATTATTGTTTTAGTGAGATATTACCACCCAAGGGGACCCTTCGTCATCTTTTTAATTCAATGTGTCATCTTAGTGTGTCTAGTGCAATGATGACTTATTATTAGTATTAAAATTATTATTTATGCATCTTCTCAGTTTTTTATGAATGAATTCATTATTTATATATACTAATAATAATTTATTATGTTTATTTAATGTTTAATAATGAGGACAATTTTTTTTTTCTTATTACCAAGACTGTGTTCTCAATGTTTCATAAAATGTTTAAGAGGGTCCGAATTAGGGGATGTTGGGACTAGAATCACACTCATGGGTTTATGTAAGAAAATACTTGGTAATGATATTATATGAATGAAATCAAGGGAATTCATGGTAAAATGAGGAAAAAACAAAGCAATAAAACTAGTAAGCACACTAAAAGTAAACACACAAAAAAGTAAACACACAGTAAAATTAAAACCACTCTAAAACTATGCTACTCCTAAACAACACTTACAAATACTATGATATGAGTATGGATGGTGTACTTGAGAATTAATTCTTAAATAATTATCCATTTAAAGGTTGATATAATTTATTACCTTATAGATCCTTTAGTCTGAAAACATTCTGTCCTAGTCACTTACTAATTTGATATAGGCCGATCCAAAATGGGATTAGTTTATAATGTTGGCCCTCATTTTCATGAAATTTATAACATAATAGGAATATATAAAATATATTAAATTTTTTAAATTTAAAATTCTTGTTGAATCACCTCTTGATGGTGTCTTGATGTTTACTAAAACTATGGATTAAATTTTATCATGAATATTAAATTTGAACAATGTATAATGGACTTGAATTTTGATTTTAATTATTATCCATGTATTATTTCATTAATTTACACATAGGACATTTGAGGACTAGGAATATTAGATATAATACATATACCCATAAAAATGAAAACTTTTGAGTGCTCAATTGTATCTAGTACAATCAACTAAGAGTTCATACTTCAATATTGGGTACCAAATCAAGGTGGCTTAGTTGCATATTTATTAATCACATAAATCATATTTATGTTAGTGTAATTAGTTAACCCATTTACTTATGGATAATAATTCAATAATAACTTGAGGGTGGTATTATTCTCATAGTTCCACTTAGTGAGTTCATCTGATTGGAAAGTTGTGTCAATTTCAAAGACCAATGAGACTAATATGTTGAATTATGTGTTTATATTCTATTTGAATAAATGTGTCACCTCCTTAGTGGTGTATTTCCTAGTGGATATTACTTCCATCCACCTTTTATAGTAATTATTTTTGGTTATTATGAATTTATGGTTAGTCGATGGGTTTAGATTGATGAAGTTAATGAAATCCAATTCCCATCAAGTAAAGGAATGTTATTTTGTCATGGGATGGAGTGGAATTACAATGATAGTATCCTTCTTGGTAAATATTTGACATTCATGGTAATTTTATAATGATTATGTGCATAATTGAATATGGTGGGATAATGATACCCATATCATAGGATTTTGTGTGCCATTATTTTCCTTGAGGAGTGGTCACTACCCAACTTCTCATGGAAGTTAGTCATAAATTAATTATATTCTTATTTTGAAAAACATTAGATATATATACCTTCATACTTATTGAAATATAAAATTCCTCTTTGGAAAATATAATGATCTTACTTAAGTCTAAGTGATTGAATTATATTGTACCAATCTTGGTTAGTCATCTAAAATTGGTCTAGATTCACCCTAGTGATTCTAGGGTTGAAATTTATGATTAAATAAGTAAGGTGTTAGATATTACCATTATAGTTGGTTTAATTTCAATTTTGTATTCTTATATCTTGGAAATACATTAGATTTTACATTCCTCTAGTTCATTCTATCCTATCATGAGCTTTTTGATGAGGTTAGGGTCAATGGCTTGCACCTTATTAATAATAATATATTTAAAAAAATTATGCATGACCTTAAATAAGGAATAATATTTTTTATACAAGATGGAATGCTTAAATTATACATAATTACACTTCATACACATAAATTATATAGGATGCTCTTCTTCACTAATTTTTTGAGTAAGCAAATTATCCATGGTATACTCAGAGGTGAAGGAATAGAGGTGGAAATCTTTTGTGTAATATGGTATGATAATAAATGGTGCCTACATGATGGAATTATTAATGTCTTGAAATTTCTCTTTGTTTGGGGGATTATACTACAATTTAGCTCCCTATTTTATCTTAACTTTTAAAGCTTTTAAAATCTTAACAAAACTAGATATGAATGTGTGTAAAAATATAATATTTCCAAATAACAATTTTAATTATTTATTATTTTTATGGAAAGGTAATTTTTAAATTTCACTATCCCATTTAAGGTCAATGTAAATAGCTTACTTAGTAATAATGTTATTAAGGATATTACCTTTTGTGACATTAAAGATAATTTTCTTCAAGTTAGGTGAGATATTATATATTCTTCATCTCTCAAATACTTTATACAGGTGGTGAACATGGTTAGAACTATGTTTTGAAAATAAAATTGAATCATCCAAGTATATTATTATTCATCTACTAATTAGGACTTAAAATTCAAAATCCATATCCCTTTAGAAAGTGGATCCTACATTAATGAGGTAAAATGGCATCATTTTATATGCAAAGGTTCCCCACTTTGTGATAAATACAGTCTTGAATTTGTATTCATGGTTCAATAATATCTGGTTATGCACTACTAATCCATCTAAAAAAACATAATCTAAGAGCCAATTACTATTTTAATCACTTCATCCAAAGAAGACATAGATTAATTGTATTTATCTAGGCTTGATTTATATTATTGAAATTAATGCTTAGTCTATATCTCCTTTTTCTATTATGAACAAGAACTAGGTTGCTAATCCAATTATAATAGAAGACTGAGAAAATAATTCTTGTCAAAAGTAATTTGTGAAATTCCTTGTGAATAAGGAGTTCTAAGATAGGGTCTATGGTCATTGTCTCTACCTAAATGGATTTTTCTATTACTTAAATGGTATGGTGTATGTTATTACACTTGGTTAAAAAATATTGAGTTATTTATATTTATAGGAGATGATGTCTTTATATCATAGAATCTACTTCTTGAATATATATATTTTGATTTGACTACAATCCATACCAATGATAACCTATCTAAGTTTATCAATGTACCCTAAGTTGATTGTGTGTAATTGTTGGTCAATTATGAGTTGGTATCTTTAGTATGTCTATGGAAATATCTATCTTGAAAACTCTTTGGATTGAAATCATACCCTTTAGGATAAGGTTTTATCTCAAGGTCATGCTAACATCCTCATAAAAATCATCACCATAAGGATTTTTGCTATCTTCCTCAACTATAATGTGGTCACTAAGTAATTCTTAAATTCTTAGGAAATATAATATGTGGTGATAATCATCAAAATCTTGAAATTTTTCAATGGTGTCAATGAACTAAGATCATAGTATGATCTCTATGAAAAAGTTTTATAACCTTGAGTCTTCTAGGGGGATAGATTCATAGTAGAGGATACTAAAGAATATATAACCTAGTTCTCTTCAATAGGGATGTGGATGAATTTTAAGATGTTAAGAATTTATATTAGATCCCATGCTTGGTATTATTATAACCTTAAGTAAGAAAACTTTCATTGAAACCTACTATTGACCTAGTTGACCACTAACTCAAAGTCCCCATACACCCTTAGCTTTTGACCATATGATTTATGGAAAATTATGGGCTTGGGATCAAGGATTCATATTCAAATAATTTTTTAGTATAAGGGACCTATAACATACATGTTTCCAAGTGTTTCTTTCCTTTTGGGTTGATTAATAAAATTATGACTCGATAACATTTCTTAGAATGAACCCCATCAAAGTATATAGATGATAAGATTGATGATTATTAATCTTCATCAGTATTCAAATTAACATGTTTTCTAGAAAAATTATAAATTATAATGTAATAATAAACTATGTTTATCTTTTAATTTATGGAATTATATCACGTGATCATGTGCTTTATCCTAGGTTCTCTAAAAAAATAAATCTAGTTATCCATGCCTCTAAGGTAACCAAATATATGATAAATTTTTGTGCACACATATTCTTAAGTTTGTAGAGCTATTGATGTTGAGTAACATCCCATATGTTCTAGGGATTTATAGTACTTGAATATGCATGAAATACTAGACTCTAAGATTATACCACAAATGCATATGCACATTTAAGAGTTCACCTACCACCTTGACTTATAAATAATCTATATGGAAAATTATTTTATCATATTTTAAATGGGCTTGTCCTAACTCTTTAGAGATTCCAATAGGCATGAAATTTCTCAAGTTTAATAAATCAATCAAGTAGTTAAGAAAATTCTAATGGAATAACTAGATTATGAGGAGGAAAGGAATATTCTCACTTTGTTCATGTGTATTATCACATTAGTGTGTGTAGCATTTTGATCAAGCTAGGTCAATTTGTATTTTAAAAATTTATGAAGAGGTCTCATTACTCAATGATCTAAGATAGATCATGTAGGTTGATGTTTACTTTGGTATTTTTCATATTCTACACTATGTTATAGCTAATCCTACTAGAAACATATTTATGTATTAGGTCTAGGATCATTGGCCTTTGGAGGTGGGGGATCATTTAAAGATCTAGGGTCAAGATGGGTTGCACCATTATTTAGAGGAGTAGACATAGTAATGGGTTATTATTTTTAATTCCTAAAAGTGTATGTACTTTCTTAGTACTGATAGAAATCATGCACCTCATTAGTGACCTATTCAGGTTCTTTATCTTATTGAATAGGGAAATAGAGGGTTTATAGTACCATGGTTTTTATTAGATGTGTTAATGTATTAGGGGAATCATATTATTTTGCAACATTTTGGTGGTTATGAATTACCCAATATCCTTTCATCTCTTTTTTGAGAATATTGATAACATTATAGAATTCAATGCAATCTAGTTATCTATGTTGAGAAATGTTACACACTCAATACCAATTTGGTAAGGCCATCTCATAGATATTGAGCTTTGTAAGTTTATTGGTAGAAGGATCTATTTGGTTATTAGAGTAGTTAAAAGGAAGGTTGTATATATGGTAGGTATAATTCTTATTTGAATTTTCCATATGGGTGATTATAAACTACCTGTGAAGGCCTAATAAATAATTATCAAGATTCTACACCATGTTTTGGATGGCATATAACTCTTTTTTGGTATACACTTGAGCTATACTATGAACATTATTTATAGTAGTGTAAACTACTTGAACATGAACTTAAGGTGTCACTTCACCATAAACTAGGTCAAGGAATCGCATGTGATGGTTAGGTTTAGCATGTATTAAGGGAAGATGATTGAATATGGGGATAAGATTATTTATTGATACATAATGGTTAGTGTTTATAATGGGATATGAGGTTAGAAAATATGATAGTATGTTAAGGGTGGTCACCACCATTTAGGCTAAGGTATTAAACTATTTGTCTACCTTTATGACATCATCATAAGAAACTGGTAAATAAACTATAAAAATTTACCTTCAGAATAACATACTAGTCTAAGTGTCCAAATAATTCTTTTACATCTCTAAGGTTAGATCAAAATCTTATTTATATAGTGTAGGGACCTGAATATACATTTTATGAAATCTAACTTTAAATTTTATGACAGACTCATTTACTTCCCTCTTTTTGATAACAAATTATTGGTAAAATAAAATGGGGTTCATAGGCTATCTAAATTGAGCTAGAATAATGTTTCTAAACTGGTCCCATCTTGTAATGGAGTTCTTGGGTAGGTTTAAAAACTAATCATAAGAAACATCCATCAAGGTGAATATAAAGAGCCTATAAAATATATGTTCGTGATCATGTTTAATAGTTTAAGAGATGTTTTATATAAAGTCACATGATCCTAGGAAATGTTCCCCCCATTGGGTGTGAATCATGGAGGATACATCCCTAGGTTGTTAAGTAGGTCATGTAAAACTATAGGAACATTAATGTTAGAATTTACTAACCAAGCCATGGGTAAAAGGTTTGGCAAGGGTATATGGTTGTTTAGAATGGAGTGGGTAGACAAAATAGATAGAGTCACCATAGGTATTTTTATTCCTTTTTTATACCTAATTATTTTATGAAACTATAGGGATGAGATAAATAATTGACCAAGATTGGATCTATATCTAGTGGTTTATGTAAGAGGCTCCATATTATTTAGGAAGTCCAATATGAAGTTCTAGGTATTATCTTTGGCCCTCCTTCTAGCACTATTTTTTATCCTTTATTTGAACCTCAAAAATATACTTATTAAATGAGATACACTGATAGGCCATGGAATAATTAGTATGAATTTCATCCTCCCATTTTAATATCAATGATAGGATAGTCCAAGGCATGAGCTAATGGTACTAGGCTCGAATAGATAGCCTATTTGTAATGAATCTCTAAGAGATATGTTATTACCACTAGAAGCTCAACATTTTCCACATATATAATAACTTCCTAAACTAACTGGTCTTCTCTAAATGTCTAATACTCTCTATCTTGAGATGTATAATTTAGAATTGAGAAACATTATTCAATGTATTAATCAAAGAAACATTAAAAAATGTAAAGATTAAAGTATAAAAGGATTGTTTTTGGGTGAATACCGAATCATCAATGCTTAAGCCTAATATTATCATACGACAAATATGATTTTTTGGTGTATTAGACATATGTATTATAAAAAGTCATGTGTCATAGCATTTAACACTAATATTATCCCATTTTCACCAAAATATTTTAAGGCATTCATAAATTAGACACATTGAATGTAAAAACATAAATGAATTAATTCTATTATGTCTTTTATCCAAAATTTATGACCTTAAAATAAAATTGCAAAATATATATTAGAGTGAGTTGGGATCCACCACCAATTTGCATGGAATCCCACTTTAGGCCATCATTGAAATATAGTTACAAAAATACAATAATGTTTCCCAAAAGACACAAAAAGGGAGGGGTGAACATAGATCATGACAATGACATTCCATTTTGGGACCAAAATAGAAATGAAAGTATCATTAGCAGTATCCTGAATAGGGACAAGCATGCAATTGAATCTAAGTTCCTTGATAGGTTGTTAATTCCTACACCATAATATTTACATCTCTGTCAAACCTGGATTGGTTGGTAGGTGGTTCCTTGAATATAAACTCAAACTACATCAACAATTTAACATGTTACATCAAAGGGGCCTCACAAGATACCTTTATTTTATTGACCTTGTTGATGTTTATGTTGGACTACATGGAAAGCTCAAAAATATATTGGGGTACATCTATATTAGCTTTACCACCTTCCTTTTCAAAACTACCTTAAAATGTTTGAGGTGGATCCCAAATTAATAAGTTCAGAGCAAAGTGTGATTAGGGTGGAAGAAAACAATAATGTTGACCTATTTAAAGTAAGTAATGATTTAGTCCCTAATTTTCTTCAAGGGTGTGATGGTAGCTTGGATGCCTTTGATCTAATCCTTAAATATAGTACTCACGATCCTTATGAAAATATGGTATAAATTAAGGTCTATCAAGGGTATGATTTTGGGCTTGGGAAGTGTCCCCTTATTGATGATCAATGTCATATTATTTCAATTTTTTTAAATCCAATGATATGGTGTAGGTACTACTACACTCTTTGTAAAACTTCTCTACCCTTTGAAAGAGATCTAGTGACCTCAAAGATTGAACAATTCCATAAGTCTTATTTCCATTTTTCAAATGAGACCAACGTGGAATTAATTATTGACTTCAAAATCCAAAGCCTTGACTTGTTCCTTTAGATAGTCCATTGGATTCTCTATCATCTCATTTGTGATATGTACTATAGAGAATATATCCTATGAAATATATTTTCCTCCTAGATGATTCTTCTTCTTGGTGAGGAGAATAGGTCATGTTCCTTTCTCCACAAAATGAGATCCCCATTTTAGGTTAAGTTTTAGGCCATCACCCTCTTCATCCTTCCAATATAGATATCAAATTAAAGATGGATGTCTGGGTACCCATGGTTGATCATCTTGGGTCTCTATGATGTAAATTTTAATGGTAAAATTCCATCCTTGTCCTCTCATTATTCTAAGGGATGATTAATATGAGGCAACAAATGGGGTGGATTATGAAGAGATGTGTGGATGAGAAAAAAATGAATGGTAAACATAGAATGGGATGGATTATTTAGGGTGATTAATGGGTGTAAATTGAGGATTGATTAAAGGAGCTTCTAATGGGAATAAGTGTGATCTTAGTTGATCTTAAGTTGTATAGAATTGGGGACCAATTATATATTGGAGTTGGGTATTTAATTTGAAGGATGAGATGGGCTTATTGAATCTTATAACTAGGGAAATAGGTGTGACAGATGTGAAGGACAAATATGGTGATACAAGTGAAAGGGGAGGTTGTGTTGATGTTTCACGGTAAATTAAACTTGGGCACTAGGTCATCTTCTATTGAGGGCTTGCTTATGTTTCTACTACACTTGGAGGAGTAGAACTAGAAGGGACCCAAGGTGCAGAGAGGTGCTTGGTGAATACTCTACTAATACCTAAATTTGGTGGGTTGCTTATGTTTTTTCAATTGAACTTTTTGGAGTATTATATATTGTAATAGCATAGGATTCCTACACTCTTTGGATCAAAGGAATTATAGGAGAATTTGGAACAATGGGAGGGACCAAGGCTATAGGGTCCACTATTATTTTAGGAGTAAGATTTGGTGCATTGATAGTGTAATAAACCTCATGTGAACATAATGTGACTATGTTAAACCAATGTTTATACTCCCTAGGTGATGTTGATTTCAAAGCTAAGAGGGTTATGCACATGGTAAATTTTTGTTTAGAAATGCTAAAATTATTACCTTGAGCTCTAATTGACATTAAATATGCATTAAGATGATATAATAATATCAAATAATGACCTTGTGAAATTTTTGGTAAGATAATTACATTGGTTTAAGTAAATGATCTAGCATGCTATAATTTTAAGATTAAAATATAAGGATAGTAGATTTCATGGGTGAAATAAGTTTTCAAGAACAATTCATTACTAATGAATGAATAAGGACTACACTAGGCATTATTTCATCATGTTTGATCCCACCTCTAGCTCAGATATTGTCTTGAACCTTGCTTGATCTTATTTGAATGCCTTGTATGTTATTCAACCTTTTATTTAATCTTGGTGTGTCTTAATGGATTTCAATCACTAATGAGTTTTTTAAATGCCTTTGTTTGGTCATAGTCAATGCATGAGGAAAAAGTAGATTAATGTTTAGAAAGCTTTATATCATAATTTCAAATTTATCCATTAATTACCTTTACCTTGAGCACTACATATGGAGGTGGATTATCTTAGAATAAACCATAAGAGTCTGGTAGATATGTAGTATGACATTATGGATTGGCAAAGATAAATTTCATTTATGAAGGCATGGGCTAGCAAGTAGAGTGGTTCATCGATCTATGGAAATGATAGACACATATAATTTTGTGATTGGGTTACAAAGAGAGAATACCTATTTAAGGAATGTGGATCTCTTGAAAAAGTGTTTTATTCTATTATCTAGACTTCAAATTTAAAAACTTCTAGGACAACCTAAAATAATAAGGAAAAACAAGAAGATATCTTAGAGAGGAAGAGCCTCATATAGTAGAAACCTTCATAAAATATCCATAGAAGGGTCTCAATTATTTGGTAGGTATCTTATTAACATGAATATTTTGTTTTTTTGAATAAAATAATTTTGTGTGATCCTTGATTTATTTAATGTGTTCAAGAGGAGTAAGGTTGTTGGATTACTTATTATCTTCATTATTTTTGTATGGTTATGCTTAGGTTGCCCATAGTGTTATTATCCCTTATGTGGGAGATCAGATTTGAGATATTCCTTCATGTTAGTTATATTTTGTTCTATTTATACTTACTCTAATAGTAAGGATTTTTATGCAAGACTTTGATGTCTTGAAAGGTCACATTGTTCATGATGGAGGAATGGGTAGATATTCCATGTTGGACATGATGGTAGGTTGACTAAGTCCTCTTGTGACTGATTATAGAATATATCATAGTGGATTTATGATTGAAGGGTCTTATCCTTGTGATCCTTGTGTTTATATTTTGTGTATTTTACTTTCTAAAATATATTCAATGTTAGTAATCCTCTTGATTAAGAGATGTTTGGATTTTCACCTTGTGATTAGATATCTCCTTGGCCCTAAGACATCTTGATTAATTTTTGTCTTTAATTACCTTGAAACATGATTGGAGCTAATAATATTGGTTGGGGTTTCCTAAATTGGTCTCTTGATGATGGAAAAAAGTTGGGAGGTGAGCCCACCTTCTGTTGGCCAAAATTGAACTTGGATTGAAGAGGAGCTCATCATCAATTGTAGTATAATCATGTTTTGTCTCTTTTTATAACTAGATAGAAGATAATCATTAATTTTTCTCATCTTAACTTTGTATAGCTATGTATTAATCATTGATTGTGGGATGAGTGTGAGCCACTATTATTATTAAGCTACCAACTAAATGTTCTAGTTATTATTATAGATAACTATTTCATTATTTGATTAGTATATAGGATTAATAGAATCTTGGTTGATGCTTGTATATTCATGTTAAGATTACCATTTATTTAGCATAATTTATTTTATCCTAATATACCTCTCCATGTGCAAGGAATTTTTATTTATGTGAATTATTAATGCATATGAATTTGGTTTCTATGAGGTGTCACTCACCTTCTTGTGCTCCTTTAAGATTTGGGAGTTACTTGCATGAGTAACTCCTTCCCCCACATGGCACACACCTACCTTCACTTTCCAAGGGACTATGACACAAATGGAAAACACTTAGGGGGATTGTGAGGTAATAATGGGATTCCTTGTAACTCCCATTCTCATCATATAGCTCTATAAAAGAGTCCTTCCTCTTCTCTTTTCCTTACTAAAATCTCATATCTCTTTCTATTCTTCTCTCATGCTCTTGATACGATATTGTACTTGTGGAAATTTTTGTTGTAAGACTTTTAATAAGATAATTTGGGTTTTTATATGATACATTTGGTTTCACACTCTAAAACTCGTCTCATTTATGGTCTGAAATTGAGAGGTAACTTAATATTGTGAATTTTTGATTTCTCACACTTCATGTTATATCATTGATGATCATTCCTGGGATAAAGTACTTCATGGTATTAAAGCTAAGATCATATTATTGACATTTTTTAAGATTGCATATTTTATGGATATATTATAGATTTTTTTGGTAAGGGCTCCACTTGTGTTATTCCTTTAAATCCATATCTCTCTTTTTACTTAGTGGTATCCAACTCATTTGTGGAGGTTTTATTAAAGGCTATGTTTCCTTATTTAGCCTAGTTAAGAGGTCCTCCATGTAATTTTTTTATTGTATGCACAATTATTAATAAAAAAATATATTACATCTTTTTTATCTCTCTATTTAAAAAATAATAGTTTTTTATTATCAGTCTTGTATCTCTAATTTTATAGTTAGAGATACTTCTTCTTTAATTGTAAGTATTTAACCATTTTTCATATCTCTAGTTTTAGTAGAAATATCTTAGTGATAGAAATATATCTACTATCTCAGTTCCACTTTTTATTTTAATAATTTATTCTTCTTTGGTGTTGGGTGATTTAGTTTTTTGTTCAAAATCTTTACGTTTTTTAGCTTTGTGTATTCCTCTTTAACTCAATTTCTTTTGCCTTTTTTTATTCACTTGCATTTCCCTTATGAGTGTCACATTTCACTTTTACAAACTAAACATTTCTATTGTAAGGAATGATATTATTTTTATTGGGATCCATTTTTTTATATCTCTAAGCCTTTATTTGCCTTTTTTATATGCCATGGGTTCATGTGTTTCTTGGATGTGCATTTTTTCCTTTTCCAAATAGATATATTCTTATTTTGAACCCTAGCACTTTCAAGTTTTGTTTCATTCATAAAACATGATGAATCATTTGGCATGGCATATTATGATTATTCCTCTTTTATAGGTGTGTTATCATTAGATACATTGGGTAGGGATTGGTTGACCTTTATTGCATTTTTTTTCTCTTTTTGAGGTATGCTTAATACTTCCTCTCTTATTTATTAACAACTTTAATTACATATGTTTTTCATTCCTTTACATTAATTTTTCCTGTGTGTTTTAGTTGAAGGCATCCTCAGGTATCTTTTTGTAATTTGTCTTTCATTACTTCTCTTCCTCTTTTAAATCATCTTCATTCATTGTGCCTTTTCTTTTTTAAATAAAAAAGTTGTTTTTAACCTAGCATTATTTTTTTTAAACAACTCAATCTTGTGTCTCTTTTTTATTTGAGCTACATATGTTCATGTAAGCATATAACTTTTTAGTTTTTCTTTAAAAAAGCCCACAAGATCTTCAACTTTTAAACAAAGGGACTCACAAGGTTTTTTTTTTTTAATTTTTATAAACAATCAAAAAAATTCAAGTTCACTTTATTATCATAGTATAACATTTACTTTATTGGCTTTTTAAGTTTTTAATATAAACTTATGGTAATTTGATTTCATATTATAAATTTAAAATAGACAAGTTTTTCTAATAACTCAAAATAAAAAGAGTTTTTTTTACTATTGAAATTTATAAAAGTGTATATTAAAAGTTTTCATTCTCATATGTGAGCTTACACACAAGTTTCTTAAGTTTAATCTTCATATAATCTTGAAATAAAGTTGATATTATCTTTTTCATATCATCTTGGATGATTTTTTACTCATAATTTTTTGTAATTCTCTCTCCTTTTTTAGATCCCATTTCTTCCTTGGTATCTCTTTTGCATTTCAGTTAAGTCTATCTTTTTGCCTTTCTTACCCCTCCTCTGCATATCTTTGTTTAAGTGTTTTTTTTGCCTATTCATTTTTTATAAATTAGGTGAGATTTAAAGGCATAATGACTAAATTATTTCTTGAATTTAAACTCACACCTACTAATTATCACTTATGGAAATCACATATATAATACATTTTCACTTTCAAACATTTGGTGTGCATAGTAGATGGTATAGACCCTAGACCTAATACAAATACTACATCCACCAAATTTTAAGAGAATTTGGAAGAGAAAAATGATAAGGACTTAGGATTTATTGGCATGGCCATGACTCCTAAATCATATGTGTACATTGATGGTTTTTTTCTTACATCTATTGATTGGTCTTAGCTGAAATTTGTTTATGATGTTGTGAATGAATCTCATTAAATTTAAATTCAAGATCAATTATCTAATGTCAAGTATAATGACTTCAAAACTATGGATGATTTCTTGATTAAATTTAATTATTTACATTCTTAATTAGTTGGTTTAGGTGTTAAACTTTTAGATTTGAATTTGATTCATATTATCATGAAAAAGTGTTTGCCTCAACCTTTTCAATATTTATTACTAATGTTCATTTGTAACTAGATTTTCATTCTTTATCTACTTTATTGACATTTGAATTGTTTTGTACTTTGTTTCATCAATAAGAATAAAATTTGATTCAATTTTTTAGTCTTAAGACTAATTAACATGATTTTGTTTCCAAACACCAACATAAGAATGGAAAATAACATATTGATTCCAATAATACACATAATAAGAAAGATAAAAAAATCTAACTCCAAACTGAATAAAAAGTTATAGTGTAATTATTGTGATAAATAAACTCATGATAAATATTATTTATTTAAAAATAAATGTGATATCAAAAGTGTAAAGAATAAAGTCAAAGATAATGGTATCACTAGTAACTATAAGACTCAAGTTAAACACAAGTCTCATCCTAGAGCTACTTTTACTTATGTTTTGCATGCTTTTCATATTGAATGGATAGTTGATTTTGGTGTTACTCAATATATGACATATAATGTCAAGTTTTTTAATTATTTAGAACTAGATATTTCTAATAATCATTTAAGTATTGCAAATATTTATTCTTTTAATGTTGAAGACATAGGAATTATTAAAATCCATAATGGAAAATTACATAATGTCTTGTTTGTTCTTAATTTGAAACTAATTTTTATTTTCATACCTCAATTATGAAAATCTAACTATAAAGTATAATTTTCTAATGACACTAGTAATGTTATATCTACTAAGCAAGATTTTTAAGTACTTGCTACTACTTTTTTACACAATGATAATTTGTTCAAATTTAGCAAATTCTCTTCTTTCTTCTCCTTTCATACTTTGCTCATTTATAATGATGCTAACTTGTGGCATAAAATATTAGCAAATATAAATTACCAAAGTATTTCACTTATGAACAAACATAATATTTTTCAAGGTTTTCTTGGCATTCCTCCCACTACTTCTACTTGTATTGGTTGTGTGGTTGGTAAAATTCATAGAGAATCTTTTCCTAAAAATCACTCTTGACATGATACTAAAAAGATTCATTTAGTTCATAGTGATATTTTATTCCATATTAAAACTCCTATTAATGGAGCTAATTATGCCTTGGATTTTTTTGATTATTTCACTAGGTGAGTTTGGATTTATTTCTTAAAAACTAAAGATCAATTCTTAGAAAATTTTATTAAATTTTGTGACTTTATTGAAAAATAATCTCATTTTTATTTATGAATATTACACACTGATAATGGTACTAAATCTGTTAAAAATTATTTTATTGAAAATTTTAAAAAACATGGTATTAAGCATGGGAAAACCATTTCGTAGACACCTGAACAAAATGGTGTTGCTAAATGTAAACATAGGATAATCACTAAAATGGCTAGGTGTGTGTTTCATGCTAAAAATATGAATTATAAATTTATGGATAAATCTATGTATTGCATTGTCTATATCATTAATAGGACTTCCACTAAATTTGTTTTTAAGTTTAAATGTGATGAAATGATTTTGGTTGTGATGAATTTGTTCATATTCCAATTGAAAAATGTAAGAAGTTATATTATAACGAAGATACTTTTATCTTTGTTGGTTATGATGAATCATATAAAGCTTATAGAGTGTATGATCCTCAAAATAATTAAATCAAGATTGAAATGGATGTTAATATTGTTGAAAATGCTGTACTTGATTGTGCTTCCAATTTGGATTTTCTTGATATCATTTTTGCTTCTTTTCCTTTTGAAACAAGTCGTGATCATAATGATATGTTTTATAATGATGTTGTTCCTCAAGTTCATTCTCCTTATTTTAGTCTCACTCCACCTAAATATATGCCTAAGTGGGATAAATTTACTATTGAAGGTTTTAGAATTGAAGTATATCTTAATGATACTCATAGAACTAGGAAACAATTCTTTTAATTATGCTTTGATGTCTAAACTTATACATAATAATGAAACTAAAACTCTAAAACAAGCTCAAGGTCAACCTCATTGTAAAAAATTAATGCATAATGAATACAACTCTTTTATTTCCAATAACACTTGGGACTTAGTCCTAATCCCTAAAGGGCATCATTTGGTTAGTTTTAAATGGTTATTTAAAACTAAGTTCAATTCTGACAATCAAGTTAAAAAATATAAAGCTAGACTAATTACTAGAGGTTTTTCTCAAATTTAAGGAATTAACTATAATGAAACTTTTGCTCATGTTTCTAATATTCTCATAATTAAGGTTGTTTTAGCTTTAGATTCTCACATGAATTGGCCTATTTATCAAATGGATGTTAAGAGTGCTTTCTTAAATGGTGACTTGCAAGAACAAATTTACATGTCTCAACCCCTTTGTTTTATTAATCAAGGAAATGACCATCTAATTTTCAAGTTAAATGAAACTATTTATGGTTTAAAATAATATCCTAGAATGGTACTCTAAAATCTATCAATTTTTTATAGCTCAAGGCTTTACTCATAGTTTTAATGATCATAATCTTTTTGTCAAAATTACTCCAAATGGCATAATATCATTATTTTTTATATTGATGAATTGATCATAACTGGTAGTAATATTTCAATGATTTATTACACTAAAAATGCTTTAATAATATCGTTAAAATGACTAATTTGGGTCTTTTACATTAATTCTTAGGCTTTCAAGTTTGGAAAGAAAAGGATAGCATCTCTATTTCATAATCTAAATATGCATATGATTTATTATCTAGGTTTAATATGTTAGATTGCAAACCTATTTCTATTCATTGTGAAATTAGTGTTAAATTGCTTAATGACATGGAAACTAAAACTATTGATCTAACTCTATATAGACAATTAGTTGGTAGTTTGAATTATCTTACTCATACTCGTCCTGATATTTCTTTTTTTATTAAATTGGTTTCTCCCTTTATGTCTAAACCTCAAGATACTAATTCTAAATTTATTAAATGAATTCTTCATTATATTAAATGTACCCTAAATTATGACATTAAGTATATCTTATATATAATTTTGTATTTGGTGGCTTAGTCATATTTTGATTGGGCTCATGATCCTAATAATCATAGATTAACAAGTGGTTATTAATTTTCTTTAGGTTATGACACTATTTCATGGAATATTAAAAAGTAGACTATTGTATCTTTATCTTACATAAAAGTTGAGTATAAATCATGTAATCATGTCATAAAATAAGTAATATGGATTAGAGGAATTCTTGTAGATTTGAGCCACCCACAACATTCAACTAATCTAATTTTTTATGATAATAATAATGTCATTACCCTAGAAAATAATCTAGTTTTCCATGCAAGGTCCAAGCCCACTGAGATTCAACATCACTTTTATCATGAACGTATTGAAGAGAATAACATTCTTCTCCCTTTGTATCACGTTGAAGAATAAATGGTTGCTATCTTCACTAAGCCACTATGTAAATATAAGTTTGTATTCTTTAGTAAAAATTTAGGATTAAAGGAAGTTATCATCAAGGGGAGAGTCAGTGATGTTTATTACCTTCTTATTTGTTTATAAACCCTTAAATAAATTTTAAGGGGGAGTGTTAGGATTACCTTTTATTTAGGATTATTTATTTTATCCTAAGTTCTCCTTCTATGTGCAAGGAATTTTTATTTGAGTGAATTATTAATTCACAAGAATCCAAATTCCATGAAGTGTGACTTACATATTTGTGCTTGTTTAGGATTTTGGAGTTGCTTGGATGAGTAACTCCTTCCCTCACATGGAACACACATCCTTTAAATTTTTAAGGGAATATGATACAAGTAGAACACACTTAAGATGCTTGTAAGGTAATAATAATATTCCTTGTAACTCCCATTCTCTTTCTTTATCTCTATAAAAGATCCCTTCCTCTCCTCTTTTCTTAACTATAATATTTTGATTTGGGTTTTATACAAAAATCAAAGAGTTTTAAATGAGGTAAAATCTAACATTTTGGGATCTCTATAGAATTAGGTTTCACTCTAGGGCATGAGTTGTAGATATGTTGTTGAAATAATCAAATTTTGAAATAATATGTTAAGCCTATGGATTATTCAACCAAGTTTTATGGGTAGATGTATGGTTTCTAATAAAAATGAAAATAATTATGTGAGTCAGATGGGTGAAATACTAATTAATTGTGGGTAGGTCTTAAAGAAACTTCAAAATTAGGGAAGGGTAAGCCATAGAAGAAGAATTATGTGTCTTTGAACAAGAGTTTATCAATATGTTTCATTAGTGGAAAAGTCTCTCTGAGACCAATATTTATTGTTTACAGTTGTTGCTCACTTAGAAACGAACATAGATGGGAGTATGGGTAATCTAATACATGGTGTTTATTGGCCTCAAATAAAGAATTATCCTTTCAAGGCTACTTTTTCTTACCTTTATACTATATTTTAGAACTAGGACCAAAAAGTTATCTAAGGCAACTATTGCTCCCTCATAAAATACTATATTAGCTAAGACACTTCTACACACTTCAAAATAATGATTCAACCTTTACCAATAGTATAAATCAATGAACATATAAACCTTTAATATCTATAACACATCTAGGATTAATTTTTTTAAATATAATAGTTATATTCTTCTATAGTAATTAAACACATGAAAATTATTGAATCAATTACAAACTAGAGAAACTTCAAATTCATGGACATAGAGAGGAAAGAAGATAGAATAAACACAATTATATGATAATAAAGATTATTTATTTCTTCCTGTATTTTATTCTAAAAATCAACCCTTTTAAAGAGGATTACAAATTTTATATATAGATCTTGGGGATGGGGTCACCTCATCCTCCAAGATTAGAATGTTTTGTTTACATATTGATGCATTACAAATAGCTAGGCATGCAATGTATGTATACTTATCAAAATTTAGTTTAATTATAATATATAAATGTAACCAAGATTTTAATATTTGGTTATGTTAGTTACATGAAAATTATAAAAAATTAGCCAATCTAAATTGGCTCTTATTTGACTTGCATTAATACTTCTATGAGAACTATAGTAGAATGAGTAGTAGATATCATAGTAATAGGAAGTGAAATTGAAGAAGCACTAGATTCTTGAATTGTAATCACCATAGGAATAGTAATCTGAGTTGGCATTGGCATGGTTGTTGTTATTGGTGTTGAAATTGTTACAGTTGGCATGGTAGAACTAGTAGATTGAGCTTGATGACCAACTTTCTACTTTGCTTATAAGTCTTGATAGTGCTTGTAGGCCTTAGCATGTTATGCTATGATTAGACCCATATCCAAAAGAGATGGTATAGTTGTGATAATAGGAATCCAAATAGGGGAGTTTAGTATTATGTCAGTAAGATAAAATTAAATCCAAATAAACAAATTGAATCCTAACACCTCTAGACTAGACACTGGGGAGAGATTAGGTAATAAAAATTAGATGAAAGCACAACTAAAACATAAAAGACACAAATATTTTCCCTTCCTTAGGAGGTAAAAATTCTTTTTTGAGTGGATTACTCAACTTGTGCATCAATAAATCTTCGACAATTAAAGCTTGTTGGCTCCTTTCTTTGGCACCTTGGCTTGGTTGTTGTTGTTTGGATTAATATTTGGGCATGGTAAAATTACTTGTATGAGGCTTATGGAGAAAATACTAAATAAAAATCTATAATATACAAGATTCTATCTCTCTCTATAAATTTGTATTATAACTTTGGCTTATGAGAGATTCTTCCCTTTCTCTTTTAAATGAATGGGTTTGGCCTTATATTTATAGATTTAGGAATTAACTCTCAGCCAAGGTGAGATAAGGTTGAGTTTAGTTAAAATTTGTCATGTAACTATGAATTTTAGTTTTTAGTCATAGTTCTCAAATTATAAAGTTAAATTGAGACTAACTCCAATTGAGTTAAAAGTTGTCATGCAATTATTACTTTCATTTACGAGTTATAGTTCTCAATTTAGACATTTTGGGCTATTTTGAAAACTCATAAAGATAATGATGAAAGGATAGGATATTCATTATTTTTAGAATTTACTTTTTTAGATATTCCTTAATTTCAAATGGATAATTAAATTAGGTGTATACACATAATATTTTTAAAATTTTATTGATTACTGACACTTTGTATCTTGCAGGAACACGTCAAGTCTCAACCTGTCTGAGTGAATGCCTTAAGGGTTGCATCAAGAAAGGGGTGGGCAAGCTATTAGTGCTTAGTAATTTTTTTTACCTTTTTCCACTTTCCATCTACACACTTGTCTCCAAAAAACATTTACCCTAAGATTATTCTTCTCAGTCTTACCTACTCCAGTCATTTTCCTCTTTCTATCCTCCTTTTCTTGCCTTAACACATTTTTACAAAGTTGACTATACTAGGTTGACTAGGTCAACCTAGTATAATTTAGGGGTATTTTTCACTTTATTAGCTTGTTAGCCTTTTGGTTGACCTAGCTCAGACCTAGTGATTTATCCTAGAAAACACACTAGGTCGATTGGGTCAACCCTATATAGTCAAAAAATTTGGGAGGATTTAGGGTAAAATCCACTATGTATACAAGTTCCTTTACCACCATTTCATAAGAGAATAATTAATAGTGAATAAGTGTGAGTGAACATATTATTATTGACCATTATACTTGAGGAATAAAGCTTAGGGTTCTATTCTTTCTTTGGAGATACAAATATTTTCTTATGGAGAAGTCTTTTAGATTCTTATATAGGTTATGTAGCCTAGAGATAATTTATCTTGGTTATCATTACATACCACAACAATATCTTATGAATCACCTTGACCAAGGGACAGATTGAGGCTTAGAGGGTTCATCTTTAAAGGTAAGTATTCTTAACTTTATTTCTCCTTTATAAGAGTAGATAGATAATGCATTTGTATTCTTCTCCCACATATTAGGATTTTGTATACATTCACATGAGTATATGTGTTCTAATACATGTTTAGTTTATTTTTTTTATTTTATTTAACCTCCACTTTGTGCCACAAGCTTTGGTGTGCACTAGATTAGATTTAATTTCTTATTATTAAAATAACTGAAATGCTTTAAACCTTAGGACTCCATTAGGGTTGTTTTGTGATTGTGTTAGACTATAAGCTTTGGAACCCTTCATAAAATGATATGTTATGACAAGTCATCCCATAATTAGGTGTAGTAGATCCCCATATTGGTCATGTTCCTACTTGACAAGTGTATCCTCAATCAGAAGTGTATGTATACTCTATCTTCTCTAAGCTACAATTGATTTATAGACATGATGCATTTCCAATTACATACATTATATTGAACCCAACACGAAACTAACCCTTTCAATATTTATTTTACTTTTTTCATTATTTTGATCATCATTTTGATAATATATTTTAACATACTAGATCCATTCTATCGACCTAACTATTTTTCTTTGTGCACAAGTTTCTAAGAACACATAATTGGATCAACCCAATTGATCCACTATAGGTTTCAAGCCTTTCAAACATCCATTTCAGACTACTAGGTCAACCTAGTTGACCCCTTATAGTTTTAACACTCTCTAGTAGGTTCCTACATATCTTGATCGATCCTATCGACCTGGTTTGCAAGTTTCTCAGGCATACTTCAAGTTCTTCATCAGTAATCTTCTTTCATTATATCTCTAATCCACCAAGGTTAATATATACTTCTATATTTCCTTATTTTATGTATATCCTTTCATAATTTATATTCTTTAAAACTACCCTTGCATAATCAACTAGATCAACCCTACTAACCTAGTTTTATATTTTGTGTGCTATCTCTAATAACTAGATCAACCTTGTTGATCTAGTTCATTTTCAGACTTTACTTCTACAGTACAGGTTCAACCTTGTTGAACCTATTATGTATTTTATTCATATAGTGTCAACAATATACCTTATTTCAAATTTGAAATTAACTTCATATTTTCTAGTAACTAGCTCACACATTTCTTCTCCTATTACTTGCATGCTTAAAATAACTCGCATAGTTCAATTATGGAATTTTAAATTAATCTCTTAGTTTCACTATTTATAGGTTATTCACACACATCCAATTCATGAAAACATAAATAAAAACTTTAACATTTATCTACCCAAGGTCAACCTACTTGGATTTCATCACCAAGGGGGAAGCCAACTTGATGGTCTAGTCAAGTATAACGTATGGTTAATGGTATATTATGGCTAAGAACCCAACACCCTTATCAATGTGGTGTGTGAAGTGAGGTGGTAAGACCTAGTACCAATCCTATATCATTACCACTATAGTTCTTTTCAGCCTAAACTACTTGAAACCATCCTTATATTTCTATCTAATACCTTGCTTATATCCAACTTCTAATCACATTAAAAACCATATCTTAAAAACATTTGGGTTGACCAATTAGTTATATCTTTACCTTTAAATTTGATTCTTTCTCTTTGTTTAATTATGTGTGCAAAATCTTGCATTAACTAGAGTTCATGTAATATTTTGTTTTGTGTGCTTCAATTAGATTAGCCAATGTCAATCTAATTGATTTTTTGTTTCCTTTTAGTACTTACTATTTTTAATTACTTGAAAAGTTATCTTATTTCATTTTAAAAACATATTTTTATGTTTCTTTAATTCCCTATCTATTGTACTAGATCAACCTAGTTGACCTATTAGCTTTTCTACCTTCTGTACATTGTATTAGATCAACCCAATCAACCTTGTATAGTTTTACAATCCTTATTTCTATGCTAGGTCAACCCAATCAACCTTGTATTGTTTTAGTCATATTTTTTTCCTTTGATTTATCATCTCTCTTCTTTTCCCTTCATCATGGAATTTATATTATATTATGACACTGAGTTACAGTTAATAAACATGATGAACTTTAAAAATCCTAATAGAGTCTCCCATAGATATACTAGGGTTCCTCTTTTGGATGATATTAATGTTCATATTACCACTCACATAATGAGTTATGGGCCCCCTCCTCATACCTATTCATATCATAATCTTATTTTTTCATTAGAAGACCAACTTGAGTTAGAGTATACTCCTGAGATGCTTGTATTTATTGTTGAGTTTCCTCAACATATAAGAAAGGATCCTTATACCATTTATAACCTCATGATTAGTGGTCAAACTGAAGAGCCTCATTCATATACTCCTACATTCTCAATAGGATTTGGAGGTACCACTTTCTTTGGTTCTCCTCCTCTTCCTTCAATTTTGACTCCTTATGCCATGACATCTTCTACCTCTAATCTAGTATCTTAACTAACATGGCACGTTCTACATCTAGTGGGCGTCTCATAAGACTTACTATCCTTAATTCTTCTACTATTTCATTGATTTTTGCCCAAGTTAATAATTATTATAGTGTTTCTTCCTCTCAATCATTTACTATTCCATCTTTTACTTCACAAGCAAATTTTTCCACTAGTGCCTCACATTCTCACAATTCTTCTCAATCTCATATCAACAGTAACAGTGGTACCCAAGCCAATAATACCAACACAAATACCAATTCTAATGATTTTAATGTTAATAAAATTCACCAAATTTTATTAAAAACTCTCAATAAAATGAATACCTTTCAAGTGCGTAGCATAAATCAAATGATGAGAATGCAAAATGACCTTCTTAATCTTCAATCTCATCTGCAACTAATGGATTGGGGCACACATAACCAGATTTTTCCCCTTCCACCTCTTTGAGATTCTTAAATAAATATCATTCCTCAACCTTCTTTAGTAAATAAAAACATTAAACATCTACAAAATAAACATCTCACTACTCAAATTTCCAACATTTATATAGGAGGTATAAAACTTACAATTTATTATAATGGGTCAACCGATCCTACCCTTTACCTAAAAACATTTAAAAATATTTATAAGGATTGGGTAAAATTAAAAACCTTTTTCACTACCAATATCCTAGCTAATAACCTCATGGGTGATTCCCTAGATTGGTAAAATCAACTTATAGCTCATTCCATTTCTAGTTTGGAGGAATTAGTAAATGCTTTAGTGCAAGAATTCCAAACTAATGTTCTTCCTAAAAACACTTTGGCCCAATTTATTAATTGAAAACAACATGAGAATGAAAATACCCAAGCCTTTGTTAAGAGATAGAAGACTTTGTTAAACAAATGTGAACATAACATGGTAGATGATAATCTTGTTCATCTCTTTACAAATTCTATCTTTACTAAGTTACAATACCAGGTCTACACTCTCTCTCTCTCCATGTACCTTGGATGAGGATATTGACCAAGATAAATGACAAGATATATAATGCATTGATTTGATCCACCCCAACCTTATATGGGTCCTCATCTCTTACTAAATAAAAAAAACCACAATGTTACTAATGATGGTGTTACTAATTCTTATGACACCATTCACAATGTTAAAATTGTCATTCTTAACCCTTCTTTGGAAGCAGCTCCTTCGTATCAACAATATATACTAATCCTAATTTTTTTCACCAAATAACATCAACATTACTGAAACCTATGTCCTTAGTTAAATTACTTAAGCATCTACGTAGGCATTTTCCATGAGATCTTGACCCTACTTGATCTATGAAATCTTGGTATGATCCTGACAATTTTTGTTGGTTTCATGCTAGTTGGGGTCATTACCATGAGACCTATAAACAACTTCATAATTTATCTATGGATTTTTTTCTTGGCCCTAATTTTGATCATGATTCCATTATCCATAATTATCAACAATCCTATGATATTTCTTTTAAGGAATATAAAACACATGACAAAACTCAAGCCTTAAATCAATCAAATGCTCATTTAACTATATATAAAGATATTTTACCTAATCATCAACCAATTCAAGATAATCCCATTCCTTCCACCAACAATTTAGAAAGTCTTGTAGAACTAAATTTTGAAGAAAATGTGGGTTTTCATGACTAATATGTGAAGACTGGTGGATTTCATTGATTCCAAACCTATCCACACTCTTCCTTCACATAAGACATATCATGTTATCTAAGATTATTCTCCAACTCATTTAAATGAGTTGGGGCAAGAAGACCTTATTACTTTTTATGATCTAATTTTTTAATCCCCCTTGGATAACACATTTGATACTATTTATACCACTCTTTCATCACCTTCTAATATTAAATATAACCAAGCTTCTACTAAAACATTTTCTTCCAATTCTCAAAATCAACTTCAAGAAACTACTTCATCATCTCAACATGATTTACCACCTTGTTCTAAGCATCCTTCTTCTTATTATAAACATAAATTCCAATGTACTTTGGTTCCTCCTTCCGAGGACCTCCTTAACTATTATGAACCTATATCTAACAACCTTCTTATGGGTTATAATGACTGGGATCCCATTACGGAACTCACTAATCTCCCATCCTAAATTTTGTTCCTTGAGCTTATGAGGACTTCTCCACATCATAAAAAATACCTCATGTAGATATTATTTGAAATTAATGTCACTCATCTTCCCCTAGTAGGATGGAAAGTAGATTTATTTGGTTCCAAAGATAGTATTTTTCAGCAATGTGAAGATGTGTCTATCACCTTTGATGAAACTATATAAACTTCTCTTTCTCTTCAATTTCCTATCATATATATGATTCCTAATGAAATTATACTTCATGTAAATTATCCTCCCTTATTTATTAGTATCCAAATAGGCTATATCCAAGTCAAGGGTGAATTAATTGATGAGGGTTTTGGCACATGTGTTATTTCTCCTACTTTTATTAATACTCTTAGCTATTTTAAATGTAATCTTAAGTCTACATGTAGCACATGATAAGGATATGATAGATGAAAAATGCCTCCTCTAAGTTACATGTCACTTCCCATTATCATCCCACCTATTACCATACATGTGAAGGTGATGATATTGAATTTCCCCCTTTATTACAACATCTTGCTTGGTAGACCATGAACTCATTACATGAGAGCTATTGCTTCTTTTGCCTAAAAATGTATTAAAATCCCTCACAATGGAACCATTTACAAGATTCAACATGACACTAACCTTTAGAATTTAGAATAATTCCAATATCATGGTGTCTTCAAGATTCCTACTCTTGAGCCTTTATGAAGTATCCCCTTTTATAAGTCTCAATGTCTCAACTTTCTTATTAACTCAACTTAAGGATATAATGATCATCATGAACTCAATGGTAGCATTCCTCCCAATCTAGTCAAATATGATGATGATGATGAGCTCGATGAGATTAACTTAAAGATAAAAACATCCAATATCTCACCTCATCTCATCTCACAAATTTTTTCTTCCCTGTAACCTTGTTCTTACAAACCTCCTTGTGATGACATTCCTATAGTCTTGACCAAGACTAGGTATAATATTCACCATGATTCATCAGATGATAAGGTTAACCCTACTTATGTCATTGATATTTACACCTTATATTATGATGATGGTTATTCCTTGGATGATACACTATTAGGTGGTCTTGTATAAGCCCATGTTTCCTAGATTGTCTATTATTATTCTTCTTTAATTGAGTCTTCTCATGCATCCCATCATTTTCCTTCACTTATAGTTCTTTATTTTTGCATTTTTCCCCTTTATTGTAGACTAGAGATGGCATTGACACCTTAATTTTTTGAGGATCCATGTAGGATTATTCTCATGGATCATGTTATGACAGAGATTTACCATTTTTTTAAGTACCCTAATTGTCATATCTAATTTACCCCTGAGGTTAGTTTAACTCTCTTTAGACATTGTGTAGATACTACCCCTCCCTCAGTAGAGCCTACTATAGTTAAGCCTCTTCCTAGTCCTACTATAGTTGATCTCATTTCCACTCCTACTATTATTGAGCCTATCCCTTGTTTTGATGATATCACTCCTTTTATTGAGCCTAGTTCTATTCCTTACTCATCATCACCCTCCCTTGGTAATGGTTTGATTCCTTTGCCTAAGATGGATCCTTTACCCACTAAATGGGATGATGAGTGTTTTCTAGCTTCTTCCACTCATATTTTACATCCTTCCATGAGTGTTTACACTAAAACCACTCACAAGTTTATATTTTACTTCCATGGATATATAATCATTCTTCTACCCATTGTTTCAAGTTGAAACAATATATTGATACCTTGTGTCCTTCTTCCCCATCATCAAATAAAGCCATACCTCCCCTAATGGTACTTCTTAAATATTTTCCCAAGTATGGTGAGGTATATTATTTTATACATTCTAAATTGGTTAATCAAACACAAATATTATGTCTTTTCATATTCCTTTCATAAGATACTCTAACTAGAGAGAATGAGCTTATATTCACATTTAGCCATGTCCTTTTATATTACTTGTCTTGGTTTTACTGCATTCCCTAGACATCATTTTGCTTATCCCTAATCATCCATATTTTTATAGACTTTACCCTTTCAAATGTAGGTACATATTTTAGGTTGAAACCCAACCCCTAGGTCCTAAACCCCCTAGATAATATCACCCAAATAGGAATACAATGTTAAAACCCAAGGTGTCCAGTTTTGGGCACTATTGTGCAAGTGCAAATTTGGTCCCAATGGGTAGTTTCTTCTAGAGGATGAGTCTTACCATTTTCTTTGATTCATTCCTAAGTTTTCCCCATATTGACCAAATGTGAATAAATCTCTCAAATTAAAAATAATGAATCTCTTATATAAATGAATATACAAGGAATTTTATATCTAGCACTTACTATTTTGACACATTAGACATATTAAAATCAATCAATAATATAGCTCAACTTCTCTGCATCACACATAGATTTGAATGCTTGATCAAGGAAGTGTCTAGGTAGAATTTATTCTTGCATAAATTATGCACATTTATTAAGGGAAAACTACATCAAATTTGAGACCCTTAGCTGGAGGGTTGATGTAGGTAGTAGTTAGAATAGTAAGGGTTTTTGATCATATGATTATTCTTCCCCTAACCCAATTTTTCCACCTTGTGCTTTGATTTTCTTTGTATTTTTTGTGTATTAAAACTAATATAGGTTTTTAATATTGAAAAAGACCTAAAACAATCTCTAATGACTTTTAGGACCTAAAATTTGGTACACAGGGTCATACTGAGTAGACAAATAGAACCTAGAAATCTTTTAGCCTTAGAAAAATAGTGTCAAGAAAGGAATATAAAACCAAACACCAAGGTGTATTATTTTTGGTTCTCCTATCTAATCACAAAATGAAATATATATTTAGGTTTTAGATAGTGTCTCAATCATATATGCAAGTTATTAGACCTTGACTTATCTGAATCATCTTATGCAAGTTAATTTGATTAAATTGATATAAACCTATATTTTACTATATTTAATTAGAATTATTCTCATATTATATACCTTTATTACTTAGGAATTAAACACTTAATTTCCTAAAACCAAAAAACTATTTGGTGAACCTAACTTACTTCGAATAAACATAAAACCCTAGCTACACTTAGCGTTTTTCCTTCATATCTTGTGTAAAAATTTAATTTTCAAAATTATGATTTTTGTATAAATTTTTGTATATTTATTCTATTAAAAAATATTTTTATAATTCAAAATTATTGCATAATTTTCAAAAATTCTAAAACCCTAGTTTAAAACCCTAGATTTCAAAACTAGGTCATCAAACACCAAGCTTTTCCTCCATTCAAATTTTAGAACACTATTTTGAAATCTTTGAAAATTAATTACCTTGTCAGGAATTATTTCAAAATTAGTAGTTTATTGTACAAAAATTTAATTTTTAAAATTTTGATTTTTTTATTAATTTTTGTGTGTTTATCCTATTCAAACCTATTTTTAGAATTTAAAATTATTGCATAATTTTAAAAAATTCTAAAACCCTAGATTTAAAAACAAGGTCATCAAACACCAAGCTTTTCCTCCATTCAAATTTTAGAACACTATATTTAAATCTTTGTAAACTAATTACCTTGTCAAAAATTATTTGAAAATTTCAAAATTAGTAGTTTGTTGTGCAAAAATTTAATTTTCAAAATTCTGATTTTTGTATTATTTTTTGTGCACTTATCCTATTCAAAACTATTTTTATAATTTAAAATTATTTCATAATTTTCAAAATTCTAAAACCCTAGCTTAAAAAAATAGATTTTCCAAACTAGGTTGTGAAACCTCAAATTTCCCTCCCTTACAATTTTTAAAAAAATAATTTGAATTTATTGCAAATTGTTTGGGTTATCAAAATTAATTTTCAAAATTCAATGTTAGTATTTCTTTGTGCATTTATTTTCTTCATAGTACTTTTCAAAATTATCTTTGGTGATAAAATGGCCACAAAGGCAATTCCTCCTTCTCGTCCCATAGATCAATTTCTAAAATTTTCTTACAATTATGACAATGATTGGACAAATTTGCAAAATTGCACATTAGCTAAAACTATATAAAATTATTTTATTTATAGCGAAGAAAATGACTATTGTTGTAATGAAAGATATGATGATGTACATAATGATGAGAGTGAGTCACAAATAGATGAATCTTTTTCTCTTACACCCATCTCTTTTATTCCTTCTTCTAATGAAAATACTTTTGATAAATGGGAAAGATACTTCTTACCTCATTCTCTTATGCACAATGTACAAAATGCACAAATTAATCATAAACTTCCAAGTGAACCTCTTATTGGTGATGATTTTATTCCATGTGAACTAAATCTCTCTTTACCTTTTGCTACTACTATGTTCAAAATACAACAATATAGATGCAATAGAATCAAATTACCAAAGCACAGTTCAAATGATGCATTATGTGTTCCTAACTCTACTCTCTCAAAATAATGTTCAAATGATAATTCTTATACTCTCACTTCTCATGTTGAAAATGAATAAAATGCATATACTCCATCCATGGATAACATAGATACACATGATATTCCAAATTCTAATGATAACTTATTGCATATTAGAAATAAAATAACTCTTTCTCTTACACCTCTCCCTCTCAATGATGGAATTGATGATGAATATGATAGTGAAGATGAAAATGAATATGAGAATGAAAGTGAATATGATACTTCAAATTCTTCTATTTAAAATAGATAAAATGTAGATTGTGATAATGCATGGAATAATGATGACTACTATGCATATAGTGAAAAAGAAAATGCATCTCATGCTTCTAGCCCTTCTCTCACTCCTCTCAAACTTAACACAATTCTAAATGATGTTTCTAATTCTATTAATGATTATATGAAAAATTATGCACATTTTAATGATAATAGCACATCTTCTACTAAATTAGAATGTGATTCATTAAAACATAAAGATACTAATGAATCTTTTAAGCCACTCCTCACCTAAAGATAATGGTAGCCCACATCCCTCTAGTAAGGTCAATATTACAATTACTCCAAAGGTTCAATTGAGAACACCTCATATTTATGATTAACTTGATAAATGTATCATTCCCATGGTTAAAATTAAAAATCAAATTAAATGATTAAATGAACCACTTCAAGATACTAATGTACCATCCCAAGAGATCATCTTTTTGATGCATGCAGTTGGTGAACTATAACAAGTACATATCCTTACCTTGGAAAATAAATCTTATAAATATTAGATGGATGGCAATGATATACTTGGTAACCTTGTTCCAAAGACATTCATAAAATATTAATTACCTAATCATTTCCATCCACCATCATTACCTCATTTTGATGGAATTGGAGATCCATTCACACATATTTAGGCCTTTTAGAAGGCTTTGCCACTTCATGCAAGCCCTTTGATTCTTCTCAAGTTGTTTCAATAGACATCAGTGGGGAAATCATATAATTATTTATTTCATCTACTCCTCATTAGTTCATTTCACACATATGATGACTTAGAGGAGGCATTTCTCATAAACTACATCATAAACATGGGCCCTTGTGTTACATATGAGAAACTTGCCACACTACATCTAAATTATTCAAAGCTAGTCAGTGAGTATATCTTATGATTGAAGGCTCATTTTTGAGGACTAATATACAAACCAATAGATTTAGAGATTTAGCATATCTTCATCAAGGGAATGCACCAACCTCTCTTTAAGCATATACTATATTAGATAGAGCCTTGTTTTAGACATTTGTGCTACATAGTTCTAGCTTCAAAAAATAAATTGGGATTAATTGAGGTAGATTCAATTGATTGAATCACTCTAGAATTCACAATAACATCTTCTAATATAATTCCTACCAATCAACGTCTACCATGTCCTAGACAAGATAGGAGACCACAACTAGGAAAACAACTAGTTAAGACCAAAGAGCATTTTTTTAGAAAACAACCTACAATATGTACTATAAAAAACAAAAATACAACACCACTATATTTTGATTCAAAATGGGATAGCCCATCTATCATATTATCATCACTATTAGATATGAGGTTAATCACATTACCTTATATTCACTGACAAGATCCACATCTCCTACATAGACAACCACATCGACCTTTTTATAATTATCATAGTATCCATGGA
>JARHVA010002189.1:2100000-2312500 GCA_037957365.1 Torreya grandis
AAACATTCATAGGGATACACCTTCAATTTATAGATATACATACTATCCAGATACTAGATTCAGGGGCGTGTACATTACTACATGCCTCACACATATAACATGACATAGTTATAGACTAGATTATAGATTATAGGCATAATATAGGTCACATTGTTTTGATCTCTAGTTTTTCACATTAGACATGACATGATATATCATATGACATGTGGTTATACATATTTCTAGATTATCTAGATGCATCACTCACATGCCAGAATTAGGGGCATGACACAAATGTTCATATCCTTCATCTTCTAAGATTATATAGATTAGGATGGTAGGCCATACCATCTTGTTCTCACACATTTACTAGTATTTTTTTTTACACCCAAGATAACCATATGATCATCTGTAATGATTGGTCCATATTATTACTCAAAACTAGGAGTTTATGTAGCATAGAGGATAGGCATTAGTTTTGGACCTCTAAGAACTTCTCCCAATTAAAATTATTCATATTCTATATAAGGGGAATCTATTATAAGGACTTCTTATTTCTCTAAGCACTATTCAGATTTAGTACAGGGGGCATCCATTACAGGGATTCCTTCTTTCTCCAAGCACTATTTAAATTTAGTATAGGGGGAATCCATTATACGGATTGCTTATTTCTCTAAGAACTATTCAAATTTAGTATAGGGGGCATCCATTATATGTATTTCATTCTTTATACAAGCACTATTTCAGTTATTCATCCACTTCCTTGGCTAGAAAGTTGGACCCTTTTTAGCACACTTATCTTCACATAGGTAAGTTCAAGTACGTATCTCCTTTCTTTATTTTATTCTAGTACTTCATTTCATTACATCACTATATTAAAATGGGGTAAATTTATACACCCTAAATTGGTCAAACAAACACATAAACTATGTATTTTCATAGTCTTTTTATAAGAGACTCTGACTAAAGAATATGAGCTTTTATTCACATTTAGCCATGTCATTTTATTAGACTTATCTTGGTCTTACTACATTCCCTAGACACAATTTTGTTTATCCCTCATCATCTATAGCTTTCCATACTTAACCCTTTTATACCTAGGTACATCTTTTAGGTCTAGACCCATCCCTCCAAGTTCCATGCCCTTTGGACAAA
This sequence comes from Torreya grandis, assembly GCA_037957365.1. Classification (NCBI taxonomy): domain Eukaryota; kingdom Viridiplantae; phylum Streptophyta; class Pinopsida; order Cupressales; family Taxaceae; genus Torreya; species Torreya grandis. The sequence goes on from JARHVA010002189.1 coordinate 2,101,135, forward strand.
AATGCCTAAATAAGACTATAGTGCTAAAACTGAGGGTGTCTAGTTTCTAGTGATATTGTCCAAGTGCAAATTTGGTCCCAATGGTAAGTTTCTTCTGTAGGATAAGTCTTACCCTTTTCTTTGATTCATTCCTAAGTTTTCCCTATGTTAGCTAAATGTGAATAAATCTCTCAAATTCAAAATAATGAGTCTCCTATATAAAGGACTACATAAGGCATTTTATATCTAGCACTTACTATTTTGGCATATTAGACATATTAAAATCAATAAATAGTATAGCTTAGCTTCTCAAAATCACACATAGATTTGCATACTTGATCAAGGAAGGGCCTAGGAAAAATTAATTATTGAATCAATCATGTGTTTTTATTATGCATGTTCCCTAAGGGATAACTACATTAGATCTAAGACCCTTAGCTTGAGGGTTAATGCAGGTAGTAGTTAGAATAACATGGGTTCATGATTATGTTATCATTCTTCCCATAACCCAATTTTTCCCCCTTGTGCTTTGATTTTGTTTGTTGTTTCCATGTATGTATACTAATACTTGTACTAAAGATTGAAATAGACATACATCAAGCTCCAATGACTTTCAAGACTTGAAATTTGGTACACAGGGTCATACTAAGGAGATGAATAGAACCTAGAAAGCTTTTAGCCTCAAGACAATATCACTGAGAAAAGACTATAGTGCCATAAACTAGGGTGTCATATTTCTAGTGCTCCTATCCACTCAAAAAACAAAAGATAAATTTACGTTCTAGATAGTGTCTTAGTGTTGTGTACGAGTTCTCAAACCTTGACTCATCTAAATCATCCTATGTTTATAGATAAGTGTTCTCCCTTATTTAAGTTAATTTCATCAAATTGATATAAACCTATATTTTACTATATATAATCAAAATTATTCCCATATTAAAAACCTTTATTACTTAGGAATTAAATACCTAATTTCCTAAAATAATTATCTATTGCATTTATGTGGTACCCATCACACTGATCATTATCACATCCTTCAACAACATACCAAATATCACCTTATAGCTATTCTCAGACCTTCTTCTATTCCTACCATAGGTCATTCCCATAATAAGGCTTCTCCTTCTTCTCCCATGGCTCCACTTCCAGTGGTTCCATCCCCTCATGTGGTTCCTTCACCACCTTTTGTGCCTTCACTTATGATTCCTTCTCCTATGAACCTTCCCTCAATTGTGGATCCTTCTCCACCCATGAGTCATTCACCTGTGGATCCTTCTCCACCAATTATTCTTGCATCTCCCATAGAGCCTACTCCTATGCATTCTCCTTACCATATTTTTCCTAATTTTATTCCTTATCATGATCCTTCGAGTATTACTACTTTTTCAATTGAGGAGATTACAAAATAAGTATTTACCTAGTCTTCATTGAATTTTAGATAACTTTAGTAGTAGTTGGAATACAACTTCATAGAGATTTATTTGATGTATTATATAATGTGTGTGGATAGATTTAATAGTATTTATGATAACATGTATGGTGATTTCAAATATATATTTGATTGGACATGTGATCTAATATTATTTATATCTATTATATCATTTGACACTATGTCAAATTTATGTTTATCTTATATCATGATTTATTACTTATTGGAATATATCTTGCTTATCTTATCATTTATATTTTGTATATGATTTTGTTTTCTTTATCATTAATTTACCTTCCCCTTTCCTTGGAGTTTTGATCAAAACTCTCTTTCTTGTATCTTTATGATTATTTTGCTTTCTTATCTTTATTTTTCATAGATAATTTGTCATGGTGATTTGGTTATACAAACCCTATTCCCATTGGTTATTATCTCCCTTTACCATGTGATTAGTTAGTAAAAAATCTATCTCATTATTATCTCCTTTTATCGGTCCACTTTATATCTCCTTTTTCCATATTCCTTTATCTATAAACTAAGTATATACATGGTTGAGACATGAGATCACATGCTAGTTCATTATCAAGTTGAAGTGTCCTAGTCAGTATTTGTCTTTGGTTACTTAGCTTCCTTTAGCCTTAGCCTATAACTCATTCATGTGTATCACTATATCTTTCATGATTGGTCATTCCAAATCCATATGGATGAGGAATCTTAAAAATCCTTCAAAAGAACATTAAAATTTAAATCATTTAAACAAAAATAAATGATATCAAAAGGCAAATACAAATATCAAAAGTCAAATCACACTAAAAGACATGATTCAAAGAACGTCTCCTTCTTCTATTAAAAGCTCAAACTCCATAGTTGGCCTCATAGTAGAGCTAAGGTCCTTTGAGGTGCAATATGTTAGTAGATTAGAAGAGGAGAATAAAAATATATATTTTAATGATACCTACTTTCTCATATAAGTACCCAATTTTTGTAGTAAGTCAATGGATCTGTAAGTGGTCTTGAAGAATGGGGAACATGTCATGGGAAGGTAGGTCCATTTTTTTTTATTTTAAAAATCTACCTTCATGAATTGATCTTATTATCACACTTATTTGCCTATAAATCTTTGTGTCTATATCAAGCATGTTTCCTTTGTACATAAATGAACACTAGTCACTTGGTGTCTTCTCATGTTCTTAGTATGCCTCTTACCTCCTAAGGTCTTATAATAAGAGTCCTAAGTCTCAATTTTTACAACCCCTTTTTGACTCCTTATATCCCTTATATTTCCTCTTAAGAAATATTTTTTTAATAGACTGATCACTCCCCTTGGGATTTCATTTATGAGTTACATTATAAGACCATGGATAGGACCTGACCATCCTCACAAATTACCATATTTTCCTTCCTATTACCCACACCCTTGATTACCTAATTTTCCTATTTATTCCACCTTAGATGTGTTATCTTTCTCTATTTACAATGTAAGATCATGGATAGGACGTGACCCTCCTCACAAAATTTTCTAATGCCCAAGTCACCATCCAAATTGCATGTGTCAAATTTGAGATAAGATTAGATCGATTATTAAGTTACACATCATTTTTCATGCTTACCATATTGATTTAGTATGATTTATGCTTAATTAATTTTTATTTCACCTTTTTATCTTCTTATTTTCAAAGTTCATGTAATATTTCAACCATTTATTGAATTTTTCATAGTTCCCAACTTGAATTAGTATGACCAATCATTTGCAATTTTATTTTTATATCATACTTCTAGCATGATTTAGTATGATTGATTGACTTAATTAATTTGTTTTTATTACCATTTGTTCCCATTTATATACCTTCCATTTTATTACTTTGTTTGTCATACTTCCCAACGTGATATTAGTATGATTTTACTTGTCTTAATTTCATGCAAAAATATTTCACATTGGTTTAAAAACAAATTCCTTTTTACCATCTTGTTTTTCCATTTCTTGGTTCCTTATACTTATTAATTTCTTGTTATTACACATTTCCCATATTTAAATAGTGTGTAGTACATTTTCTTGATTGATTGTATTTTACCAAGTCTTTTTTCCTTGTTTCTTTTTTAAACCATGCATGTGTCTTACATAATTCTAGAAAAGAAACCACATCTCATTTATTTACTATAGCATATACAAAAAAATTAAATACATGTGATAGAAAGAAATATATCCTAAGAATCCATAGCCTCAACTATAATGAACAAATAGAATCAATCAACATACACATCCAAAAATAATATGCAAAAATGATCCATCATCTCTCTCTCTCTCTCTCTCTCTGTGTGTGTGTGTGTGTGTGTGTGTGTGTGTGTGTGTGTGTGTGTGTGTGTGTGTGTGTGTGTGTGTGTGTGTGTGATGATTTTAATAAAACAAATGTAACCATATACAATGCTATATCTCTATGGATTAATTCCATCCTATCTATCTCATGGCCTAGCCATACTTCTTGATGAGGCCTCGGTCTAACTCCTTCGAATGGTATGTTGTAAGGAGGCCATCTAAGATCTAAATCCATATACTAGTCTATGTAGGTGCACTACTCATATCTATGACTCCAATAACTAGGTCTAAATCTCCATTTTTACTACTATAGATATATTCATAGCTCTCTCATCTTCTAGGGCCTGCCATGCATGTAGTTCCCTTACACTCATCATTGCTGGTGGCTTCATCCTTTTTCTCTATGTCCATATATTCCCTACTACCTCTATAGCTTATTTGAAATAGATCACATGAGCCAAGGAAGATGGTACACTTAGAACATCTAGTTTTATGGGGTCATATGGATGTAGAATCTCATCCACGATGTCATGGAGTGTTTTCTACCTACTGATCCCTTGCAATTTTTTTTAAACAAGTTCAATTTTATTGTTTTCTACGTAAACCCTTGAAACCCATTTACGTTATTCATATTTGCTACCCATAGAATATAATTTTCCACATTTTAATGTATATAAATTCTTAAAAATAAAAATTATTCACAATTCACTTAATTCAATATAAATTTAAAAAACTAGTTTGAGATTCAATTGGATACCTATAGTGTACATGTTATTGCCTCTGGAGCCTTTCCCTGTCTAGCATGTCGTATCCTCATCTTCCTAACTTGTTTTATATCTATATCTCTCTTTTACCTCTTTCAAAAATCAAAATAACAAATGAATTGTCTTTTACTCTATTTTTAAAATGCTTTTAGTAATTTAATTTCTTTAATTATTGTCGTACAAATTCCTTGTTTTACCTATATCTTTGTTTCTACTCATCTATTTTGTGAATCATAAAATTCATTAGATCCATGATGACATAGAGAATATTTTCCACTATCACATGACTATCTTGAAAAAATTTCTATTTTTGTCTATTTTTTTGTACTAACTTATACAGGTTCATCTAGTGCTCTCTACATTAGACACCTTCACATCTCTTGTAGTTTACTTCTTTATCTACAACACTAAAGTAAGTTAATGGTATGTGTTTTTTAATTCAATCCTTTAATTTATCTTATTTTTTACTTAATATACTTTACTTATCATCAATGTTGTGTGTGTTATCATGTTCAATCTCAAAGCACCATCTTATGTTGCACTTACATGACATATGATGAACTTTGAGTGGGGCATATGTATACACATAATATATTCAAAATTTTATTGATTACTAATACTTTTTATCTTATATAAACCTATCAAGTCTTAATCTCTCTTAGTGCATGCCTTAAAGGGTGCACCAAGAATTGGGTAGGTAGACCATTAGTACTTCATAAGATTGTTGTGCCTTTTACCACTTGTCATATACACACTTTTCTCATAAAAACATTTACCCTAAGCTTATTTTTCTCAGTCCTACCTATTCTAGTCATTTTCCTCTTTCCATCCTCCTTTTCTTTCCTTAACACCCTTTTAGACAATTAGTTGTACTAAGTCAACTAGGTTGACCTAGTATAGTTTAGGGGTATTTTTCACTTTCTTAGCTTGTTACCCTTTTGGCCAACCTAGCTCAGACCTAGTGATTTATCCTTGAAAAAAACATTGGGTCAACTAGGTCAACCTTGTACAACCAATTTTTTTGGGAGGATTTAGGGCAAAATTTTTTAATGTGTGTTATGAATTGATATGAAGTCCAATCGAAGGCCAGTTGTGGCCAATTTTAGGTGTCTATAGTTTTCCCTTATTTAGGAATATTTTAAAGCTATATGCATCATAATGTATTCTCAAATAATTAAATAATCCATTAAGAATGAAAGATGATAATGATTAAGGAAGAAGATCCAAATGATGATTGGAAAGCCTATAATGATGCCCCCTCAATGGAGTGGCAAAAACATATGATTGATGGATGATCCTTTGAAAAAAACTAAGAGAATAATGAAATTAACTCATGGGTGATATTAATCTAATTGAGATTATGTTTTCATGCATTTGATTGAAAAATTATTGATTTACCCAAAGGTAGTTATAATCAATAACAAAGGTTGAGACACTAATTTGTGCAAAGGTGGTTATAAGAAGTAGCATAGGTATTTTCCTTAGTTATGGAAGATGATTCAAAATAATGATATACACATAGATGATTATAATCATTATGATGAATAATTATGTTTTTATTGTGCCCTAATATGGAAAATTGGAAAGTATAAATCAAGAATATAATTTATTTCATAGATTAAAGATGAGTGAGCAAAAATGTATATGATGATCTAATGCCTGAATAAGATAAAAATAACCAAGAACACAAGGATTCACAAAGTGATGAATGATATTATTGGAAGAATAAAGGTGGTTGAGCTGACTTGAGATACATCATGTATCCAAGCATTACCTACATAGTCTAAAGGGGCCTCGGGCTAATGTAGTTCACCCAAAAGTAGGAAAAAATGGAATGAGGAATAGAAGAATAAAAATTGATCAATGTGAATGATCTATCTATACCTATAAATGTAAATATGTTCATCCTTATTCACATGGATACAACTAAAATGGTTAATGGGTTGATTCGATCAAGAAGGGTGGGAAGAATTACCAAGGTTACCAAGGAGAAGTTTTCATGGCTCCATTACTTTTAAGACTTCTCAATTTTATTTTTCCTATAGCACATGATGATATGCACCATGATATAGAACACCATGTTAATGTAGCCAAAATGTACATAAGGACTAACTCCCAATCTAATAAATAATTAAAAATAATACACCAATGATAAAAACCATGATGACAATGTTGATGTATGAATATGGATAGAATCAAGATTAATGCACAAAGAATCACCCAATGAATGAACATATACTAATTCAAGGCACAACAATGAAATAAAATAAACAATAATATAAATAAATATATAACTAAGTAACTAAACACACAAAAAGCTTTAAAAAAACAACATAAAGCATCTTATCATTAACCAAGTCAATATCCATGTGTGGAGGCTCAATGAAATGATAAATGGGTGGTGACCTTTGGCAAGGATATATGCAAAGTGAAAGCTCACACCCCCAATGATATTGAAATGGTTTAGAACTAATAATGGATTTGCCCTAGTAGGGAGGATTGAGGATGACTGACTAGGTTTAAATAGGACAAATGTTTTTGGTTTTTAAAAAATTTGAATGTTTTTAGAATTTTGGAAATGTTTTTAATTTTTATATAATTTTGAGGTATCTTAACTTGTTAGATATTAATAAGATACCACTCCAAAAATGGTGAGAGATTTGGCTTAGGTTGATCATAAAATGTCAAGAGCATATGGAAAAAGGGGACTGAACTGATCTCTATGTCAATTGAGCATGGCCTACATAGTCTCGTTAGGACCTCAAGTCACACTAGTTTTGCCAACACAAGGTAGTGAGATCTAAATAGATAACAAAAATTTCACAAATAAAATCAAATGATAAGACAAATAAAAATAGTAATGGCAAGGTGATGCAATAATACATGGTAAAAGGGGTTGTTCCTAATTTTCCCATAGGTAGTTATAATTAGGAAACAAAATCATAGGTTTATGATAATAATTTTCCCATAAGTGGATATAATTAGTAACACAAGGTAGGATATTGATTTTCCCATAGGTGGTTGTAATTAGTCACACTAGTTAAATGTAAATGAAAGATAACTTTCTAGATCCACTATCATACTACTTTCATATACTATCACTTAAACATAAAATTATAAAATTGTTAAAACTAGATCGGATCCCCTCGTTGAAGGTTTTCGAAGAACCAAAGGAACTAAGATCAAATTAGGCTTGGGTAGGAAGGATAAAAATAGGCTTTGGTCAATAATAGAGGAATGGTAGGATGGTATAAGGTATGACATAAATAAGAATGTCAATATGTAAAATGGATATAATTGCAAGTAGGTTACTCCCAAGTGATAAGGTGAGGTAAATGAATAGGTATGAAGAAATGGTAAGAGGAATGGAAAATGGAAAAGGAAAGGTAAATGGAAAATGTTTCTATTATTCTTGATGATGTGGAGATGCATGTATAGATCAACATATGATACAATCATAATAATCAATCATGTAAATTTATATATTCTCTATCAAGAACCTATTTTAGATTTGAAATCCAATAATTCTTTTATGATCTTCATTGGTCATTGATTATGTTTCCTTGAAATGTCAATACAATAAGTCTTTGTAGCTTACTTAGAGGAAAGTATGACCAAGGATGTTAAATATGTATAAATATTAGATGATAGATTTGGTTTGGAAATGCAAATGTGGATGATAATGTAATGTATAATAGTTTGGAAATAAATTAAGATCAAGATTTTTAGGCACACAAAATGTTGTTAATTCTAGATTTTACATAATTTTGGTTATGGTGGGGCCAAAGACTTCTTAATATGCTCTTGATAGGACCATTAAAATTTTATGTTGTTTGGGCCTAAAAGTAGATACCATATGAATATGATGTATATTGGAAGTTATATTGATGTCATATTTGATAATGCCTTCATCAAGTAGTGAAGAACTATTGTGCTCAGCTATTGATTCCTTGGTGAGGTTTTCACCAATGAAGTTGTCTTGATTGTCCCATAACACCTCCAAGAAGGTTTCACTAAGAAACATTTAATTTTTACTCTGATTTTATTCTAGAACCTCTAAAAAAGTTTCACTAAAATATGTTGAGTTTGATCTTTGATTGTCCTTTAGGCCTCCAAAATAATTTCACTAGGAGATTATTCTTCTTCTACATGGATTTGATCTTGATCCCCTTTATATTTTGCAAATGATATATCACCATGGATGTATTTTAATAAGTTATGGTCATATAGGTCTTAATTGACACTTGTGGGAAGTGGAATGTAAATAGAATGGTTAGGTTTGGTGGTGGTATAGGAATGGAAAGAGGTTGTACAATCCTCAAATAATATACTAGGATAACTTGTGTTGATATTGAATTAATCATCCTTAAAAACCATGGAAGGATCAAAAATTTATTCAAATTGATCTATAAGGATTAAGTAACCAATATTGTAATAGCTACGTACATATTCTAATTTTAAAACTAAGTCTAACTCAAGGGACTCTAAATCTATGTTCAAACTGACATTGATTCTACTTCTGATACTAAATATGATGTCATCTCAAGAATAGAACCTAACTTTAGTTTTGATTCTTATTCAATTGTGGATGTTACTACAATAATGTCTTGTTGAATATTTGGTATTGGATAAGTAACAACCTATGATGTCATAATGGGCTCTTTTAAAATAGACTCAACTAAGAAGGATTTCACAGAGACTAGATTGTCAAAGTGAGACTCTTCACTGATGGGAAAAAGATCAAGAGATAACTCCATAGAGACTAGTTTTTCAAAGGGAGGCTCTTTAAAAATAGGACAATGGTCAAGTTAATAATTTTCCCAAAGTTAGTTATAATCATTTGAAAGTGACTCAGTAAAGATTGGCTAATTAGAGTGAGACTCCTCGATAATAGGGATAGTAGTAAGAGGTGATTCATCACAAGTTGACTTGTCATAAATGGTTGGATAAAAAAAACATTGTATATTAGTTGGTTATCTTGTCCTTGGTTTATAATCAATTGTAAAATTCTAGTTTTTAATATATATTGGTCTTTGAATGATTAGCTCAGTTAGATAGGTACTGATTGGCTCAATTATGGCTTAATGATTAACATGAATTTTATAAAGTGGAGGATGGTAGGAAATGGATGAAGAATGTTTGATAGTTGGATAATGGTAGTCTTAACAAATTTTGGTTTATGGCCTAAGATATTATCTATGACCCATCTAGTTATGGTTTCACAAATTTATTGGGATAATAAATTACCATACTTGGAAGGGCTTAGAATGGTGATGGTAGGGCATTTCAAATTTTGGTTTCTTTCACAAGCCAAAGAATGAGGTCCTATGATGGTAATGGTAGGGTGTTTTGAATCTTGGTTACTTATATAATCCAAAGGAAGAGGTCCTAGTATAGAAATGGTAGGGAATTGTGAATCTTGGTTACTTATACAACCCAAAGGATGAGGTCCTAGAATAGAAATGGTAGGGAAATATAGAGCTTGGTTTATCACACAAGCAAAAGGATGAGGTCTTGTTATAGAAATGTTATAGTGTTATATAGCTTTATTTCTTGCATAAGATAAAGGACAATGTCTTAGAATGGTAATGGTATGGAGTTGTGGAGCTTGATTGTTCTCACAAGCCAAAGGAGGGTTAATGGTATAGGTGGAGTATTAAATGCCATGATCCATGATGGGGTGAACATTATACATTAACCTGGCAAAAGAGTGTACCACTAAACACTGTTCTTTAGGATATTGGATTTGTTCCCCAAATTTAGGATTGTAAGAAGGATAAAAGTCCATCTCACAAACCACTTATTCACCATAGTGGTATTGAAAAAAGTTATTTTATGTGTCTATTCTATAATGACTTAGACTGTAAATACTTACACTATATGTGTAATGATGCATATCCACATCAATGATGAAAGATCTACAAAAGGCCTAAAGTTCTTCAAGATCTTAAAAATGATGTCTAAAGGATAAAAGGTTCATACTTAGTCTAACTTGGTCAAATGGGAGTTGTATCTCTAGAATGGTTTATACTAAAACTTGGTATAAAATAGTGTAACATCAAATGTCTAATGTTAACTGTCTCACACAAAAATGTCAAGTGTATGAATAAGAACTAACATTCTAAAATCTAGGACCAAAGTGTTTCAAATAAGTCTAATATAGGAAAATAAAATTTGCTAGGTCTTTTGGTCAAATGCGACATCAAAATATAGGCTCAAAATAGGCATGTGATAGGATTTTTGGCAAAATAAACACAAAATCTAGAATTTAAAAAAAAGGATAATTTAATCTAACAAATTTGAAACACTTTGTCATAGACAAAGCTTTGACTTTAGACATGAACTTATTAAATTTTGTATGAGACATAAAATAAAAGGCACTTGGAGATAGACTATTTTCTCCCAAATAAAGACACAAATAATAGTTTTCAAATTTGGGTAAATAATTAACCCAATTTACACAACCCAAAAGAGAAAGATAAGTGTCTAAGACCAAATTACATAAGTCATAAATAGAAATCAATCAATATTTGGATTTGAACTTGTCAAGGCTAATTAAAAACTCAACTTAAGAAAACTAGGCTTTTTTTATCAAACAATAAGTTGTCAAAGAATTGTCAATTATATCTCCAAGGTGGCGAAGGATGTTGATGATGTGTCATGTGTGTTAGAACGATAATGACAAAAAGTGCTTCAATGTGATTTAGTGTTCTTGCATGGTTCTTCAGTATGTGATTGGTGAGATAGATGATGGATGTTATTGATGATGTGGTTATGTTTCAAAGACCCTATGGGGTGATATGAATGCTTAAAGTGCTTGTGAAAGTAAAAGGAATTCATCAAAGCAATCATATGAATGTCTAGGTTATCCTAATCATCTTGGTAGATAAAGCTAAGCAATCATATTTACGACATAATAATTTTCACATGTGGTAGTGTCAGAAGGAAAAGGTCACATGGTGGTGTTCAAGTTTGTGCCTAGTTTCTATGGTACAAGTTTTAGGTTATTAGGTTGTGTGTACCAAAATATATTGAGGTGAAAAGTTAGCCTTCTAGGTAGATTATAGTGTTTCCCATAGTTAAATTTAAAATATTGAGTGAACTTTATGCAAGGCTTACAAGTGTCAAAACCTCACTCAATCAGATCAAGGACCTAAAGTGAACATGTGGCTACCAAGTGTCAAAACCTAGCTCTATCAGATGAAGTATTAATGGCACATGGGTGATCATGAAGATGAATATATAATGACACACATTAAATCATGTAGATTAAAATATAATAGTGAGAATGAGGTCAATAAGTCAAAATATCCTTATATTGAATGTGATTGTGACGTGTCACAAACATAATGAATTAGTAGATTAAAAACACATGTTTAATCATGCAAACAGAGATCAATGACACACATTCAACTGTGTAGATGGAGATCAACAATCTAAATTATGTAAATGAGTCAATAAGCCTAGATAACATGTGGGACTACCAAGTAACATAAGCACATCAAACTAAATAAAGATTGATATCAAGGAACATGGAAGGCACATGGAGATACCAACTAGCATAAATAAACTCAAATTTCATGTGGTTCTTCCAAGTGGCATAAGCACATTAACCTAATGGATACTAATGATAGGGTACACATAAGGCATATAGGGCTACCAAGTGTCATAATCTTGAAAGCATGGATCAAAGATCAATGACTAGTGATTAAAAGTAAAGACTAGGAGACTCTTGAGGATAATGATGAAGTGGATTTGATTAATTTTAAATGGGGCACAATATGAAGACACCTATTTCAATCTTTTACATAACACAATGACCATTGGAATTTGAATTTTTAAATTAATAAAGGAAAACTGTCTGTATTGTTTGAGTTATATCTTTTGATGTATGACAAATATGATAATGGTATAAAAAAAAATTTAAAGGAATATAAGGGATATCCATAAAAATTGGTTATAAGGTTTGAATATACATATATTTTTATTTATTCTCTCCAAATTTTATTATATGTTTGACCATTTTTTGCAAGTAACTCGAGAAGGATGATTGATTTCATTTTAATGGTGTTTTAAAGTTGCATGATGTTTTAATGATTGGAGAGTGTTGTATACTATATGAGGACCATCTATGTGTATTTTTTAGGATTTACCAATCCATATTTAGTATGAAAAAATGCCTAGAATTTGATTATTTTTTCATTCATGGTGTTCTTATATACAAGACTAATGTTTAATTAGATTGTACATATGCAAAAGAGTGTAGTGATGTATGTAATCACTTAAATGTGTATATAGGGTAATGAGGATTGGAAATATGCATTTGAAAGTGTTATTTTTTTCTTAATTTTATAATTGAAGTTCTAAAGGGGTGAATAGGTCTTCATGAGACCTATAAGGGCTACTAAGGCCTAGTTGAAAGGTATAGCTGCTTAAGGGTGACCCATGGATGTTATGGTTGCCTTATGAGGGTGGTATTGAGATATGTATTAGTGAGATATAAGATATAATGGTTAATTTAAGTCTTATGGCCAACCAAAAAGATGAAATTCATGAAGTCTTTATAAAGAGTGAAATCAAAGGTGATGGTTTCTAGTGTTGAAAAGTAACAGATAGAGAGGTATGAATGTGCCTAGTAAATGGATTGAAGAGTAGATTAGGTTTAGAATTGTGTGTATGACCTATATGTAATAATTTATATGTCATAATAGTGATCATTTAGGATTTAATATTGAGGATGAGTGAAGTATAAAGAGTGTGTAGTGTGAAGGAATAAAAGGTGAAGATTGTGTGAGCTTGGTGGATAGAATGAGGATCAAAGGAGTGTGAGGTATTTCTGTATGACCATTTGGTAATGTTGTTGATGTTGTGATAGAGTTGTTTTAGTTTTTATATTTGATTATGTGTGAAGAAGTTATAGTGATCCAAAAGGTGGTTTTTGATGCATTGAGAGGGTGTCAAGGCTAGAGTGAGTGTAAAGGTGAAACAATGAAAATAAAAGAGGTATTCATCAGTTAAAGAGTAGAAATAGGTGTTAAAAGTGATTTGAGGTTTCCTAAGGGGTTTTTTCCTCCTTTAAAGGTGAATCTTGAAAAATTCTAGTTATGTTGGTACTCAACTAGATAAGGTATGTAGCTCCTTCTGGGATGGGCATCTCACTAAATTTGGATCTTGTTGTTATAAGATAGTAATCCAATTGCATGTTCTAGTGAGTTTTATCCCCAAGATGGTTTCCCACATATGTCATATGTTATGTGCTCAATCTTGTATTATATTTCTTGTTCATTGTTGTGAATGATGTGTATGTTTCATGAATGTACATGATGAATGATTAAAGGTTTCAAGGGTCTAGAATTGAATTGGATTATCTTGAAACACTAATTAACCCCCCCTCTTTGTGATTTTACCTATAAAAATTATTGTTAGATTATGTCCTTTGTTAAAGGCTTGACAACTTGAAGGATATCTAAGGTACAATATGGGTAGTCATCAAATGTGAGGCTTTTCCATTAAGAAAGTACTAATGTTCAATAGGTCTAATTATGCTTGTTAGAGTACAAGGATGAATACCGACATCATGTCACTGAGGTTTGACATTTGGAAATATATTTTGGATGTTTATTCCTCACCCCCTAATCTTTCCACTAGTGTTATAGACAAGAAGTTGTGTAAGAGAAATTCTAATGGAATGAATGCCACCACTTGTTATCTTGCAGAGACTGAGTACAACAAGGTAATATATTGTAAATCTACCAAAGAGATATGGGACAAATTGCATATAATTTATGAAGGAGATTCAAAATTTAAATTGGCCAAGTTGTAAAATCACTGAAGACAAATTGAGAGTCTCAAGATGAAGTAAGAGGATTCAATGACATCATTTTTACATAGAGTTGATGAGATTATGAACATAATCAGAGGTCTTGTAGAAGAAATTAAAGAATCTAATGTTGTGCACAAGGTATTAATGTCTCTTACCCTCAAATTTGATTCAAAGTTTTATTCCATAGAAGATTTTCATGATCTCACAAAGATGAATATGGATGAAATACATGGTATTCTAATAGCCTATGAGATGAGAGTCAATGAAAATATAACACCAAATAAATAATATGAATTTAAGGAATAAAATAAGACAAAGAATAAGTTATAAGGTAATAAACTCAAGGAGGATGACATATCTGATATTGATGATGATGAACTAATTACTTTATTTACAAGGAAATTGAAAACAAGTTCAGGTAAGTATAAGGGTAAACTAACCTTTAAATGCTTCAATTGTGGAGAGCTAAGAAAATTTTCAAATAATTTCCCTCATAATATAATGAAAATGATGATGAATAATGTGGTGAAAGCCAATATGAAGGCAAGAAGACATTTAGGTCTAATAAGAGGAAGAAAGGATTCAAAAAGTGTGACAAAAAGAAGTCCTTTAAGGATAAGAAGAGTCTCTACACCAATAAATATTTTAAATCATTAGATAAGAGTGAAGATAGTGATTATGAGTTTTATAATGAATATGATGGTCCTATTAAAGATAAATCCCTCTTCATGGCTGAGGAAGGAATTTTCTCACATCAATAATATTCTACATGGTTTGTTGATGATTTAGATGATGATAAAGATGAGGTGGCCTATGAGACTAAGTTATTGAAAGCCCTTGAAGATATAATGATTTAGAAGAATAAGACAAAGAAGATGAGTCATAAATGAAGGACTATGGGGATACATTTAGTATGTATGAAGCTAAAACAGATGAAGACTACAAGGATCATGAAGGTGTAGTCAAGCATCTCAATAGTTAATTCAAAACTATGTCTACAAACCTAAGAGCCAAAGAAGATGAGTGATTAAGGTATGTGATTAAAATTAAGTCATTAAAATATGAGTTAGACAAGACATCTAGTAAAATTAGGTCATTTATAATGCTTGAAAATAACTAAAAGGATTTGGATAATATTTTGAGTAGCCAAAAACATGCAATTGATAGAACTGGTCTTAGATACAAAGAAGAATAAAAGCATGTAACTAAAAATAAGTTGAAGACTAATGTGAACAAGGACAATTAGACCTTGAATATCAATCATCAGTCAAGGAAAGAAGGTGTTGAAAGAATGAATATAAATTAGATTATATAACCAAATGCCATGAGGTATGCAAATTTCAATGGTTATTATTACACATGTAATTAATTTTGTCATAAGGATAGAGAGTGTGGAAGACCTACTAAGAATGATTGAGATCATAAATCAAATAACATGAGCAAGTTTGAGTGTTACAACTTTTATGACATAGGACACATTGTAAGATTTTGTCCAAATCAAGAAAGGCAAGTTGATTTTTCTTCAAGAGGTGTTGTTTACTACAATTGTCATAGGGTTGGTCACATTGTTAGGTTCTACAAGCAAAGATAATCAAGTCAAAATAAGTTCAATCAAGATCTTAGAGTACAAATAAAAAGTCCAGTTAACTCATGGAAACCAAAAGTGAAAAGTGTGAGTGGTGATGATTCTACATGTCCAAGTGGTCTATTTTATATGGTGGAGAATGCTATAGAGGTTAAAGAATACAAAGAGGTTTCATTGTCTTTTCATGTTGTGAATGAAGAGACCAAGCTCAAGGAGAAGACCAAGGTGCTAGTTGAGGATAATTTTGAGGTGCATATGGATCCAAGTGAACATCTTGTTATTGTTGAGAATGTTTCATGAAAATAACACTAGTTGTAAATGCCTAGTGATGAGGTTCTTTCTTTAGTTGAAAAGGTATGTCATGAATCTATGATTTCTTTATGTTGTTAATATAGTCTTAGAAGAGAAGGAAAATGTTGTAGTGGATGAGCAATTTATTTATCTTAATCATAAAAATAAGAAGAAATGCCAGTTTTAAATGTCTAAAAGGAGAAATAATATGAGGATATGTGGGAAACTACTAGTTTCACATTATTCTAGGACATTGTGGGGTAGGGTGTGTTTTACTATGTTTCTTAAGGAGACATATTTCTTATGAATAAGAAATTATGTGTGCTCAAGGTGTGTTAAGGGATTTTGGTCCTGAAGGTCTAAAAGTAGAGTATGGAGGTTTTCAAGTGTCAAAACATAAATTGATTAAGAATACCTATTAAAGATGTCATGATATAGGTGGAGCATGGAGTTAGTGGGAGCTCACTCAGATAGTTTAAAAGGCTTGAAGAGTTGTGCATGATGTGATGGGATCATATGTGAGATGTTAGAATTGTGGTATAGATATAAAGAAGTATGATATAGATGTGAACTCAAGCTTGTTGATATGATGACTTGATGAGACCAAGTTAGGTGCTTTATCAATATATTCAATCCTCATGCATAAACATAGGGGGAGCTTTGTAAATGGTTAGGTCTTAGGATCAGAGGACTGTGTAGTTAAATCTGAGAGAGAAGTTATGAAGCTAATTGTGTTGTTTTTTCATGGTTTATGGTGTTATGATGGTTCTCAAAGGGTTCCTAAGCCTAGTTGACTTAGGGGGAGTCCCTCTTAATGTCTGCAAGGTGAGTTTAACCATTTTTTGGTCTTCATGTGTGTTTTATCTTCATATAGTTGTGTATGGTCAAGAATATTGTTGTGTTTCGAGCATGTTTGAGAAGATCAAGGTAAGAAGTGGTATGTACATTGTTGGGGAGAGTTTGTATCATCTCTCAATGGTGTTCCTTTCTTTTTATTGGCTTTTCAAGTCTTTTTAGGTCCTTAGGATCAATCGGTGCCCACTTTATCACTACGTTAAAGGGGGAGAAAGTTATTGAAGAGGGAAAGAGTTTGAGAATAAAATTTGTTATTGGTTTTAGCATCAATGAAAAAGGGGGAGATTGTTGGAGAGTTATAAAATACATCTCTAAGGTTTCCAAGGATGTTTATGAGGTGTCATGTGTGTTATAATGATAATGACAAAGTGTGCTTCAATGTACTTTTGTGTTCTTTCATGGTTATTTAGTATGTGATTAGTGAGGAAGATGATGGATGTTATTGATAGTGTGGTCATGTTTTAGATACCCTATGGGGTGTTATGAGTGCTTGTAAAAGTGAAAGGAATTACTCAAAGTAGTCATATGAATGTCTTTGTTCTCCTAGTCATCTTGGAAGATAAGGCTAAGTAAGAATATTGATGATATCAACATTTTCATGTGTGGTAGTGTTAGAAGGAAATGGTCACATGGTGGTGTTTAGGTTTGTGCCTAGTTTCTATGGTCTAAGTTTTAGGTCATGAAGGTGCGTGTAGGAAAATATATCAAGGTGAAAACTTCGCATTATAGGTAGATTGTAGTATTTCCCATACTTATCCAAATTTATAATATCAATTGACCTTTATATAGGGCTTCCAAGTGTCAAAACCTTGCTTGATTAGATCAAGGATCAATGGTGAATGTTGGGCTACCGAGTGTCAAAACTTGTCTTGAATGGATCCGAGATCAATTATACATAGGTGATCATGTAGATGAAGATCTAATGACATGTGTTCAATCACACATATGGAAATATAATGGTGATCATGAGGTAAATAATTAAAAATATCTTTATATTTTATGTGATGACATGTGTCACAAACATGGTGAATTAATAGATCAATGGTGCATGTTTGATCATGTAAATGGAGATCGATGACATGCATTTTACCATGTAGATGGAGTTTGATGGTGTAAATAAATTCAATAAGTCAATAAGCATAGATTACATGTAGGAATACCAAGTGGTGTAATCGCATTTAGATATTCATAGTAAGGTATAAAAAAGGAATGCAAGGCTACCAAGTGGCATAAATAATCCCAAAATACATGTGGGACTATCAAGTGGTCTAAGCATGTTAAATTAAATGGAGACTAAAAATAGGGAACATAGAAAGCACATGGGGCTTACAAGTGGAATAAATAAGATTAGATTTCATGAAGGCTACCAAGTGGCATAAGTGTGTTAACTAAATGGAGACTAATGGTAGGGTACACAAAAGGTACATGGGGCTAACAAGCGTCACAATCTTAGAAGCATAGATCAAAGATCAATGACTAGCATTTGAATGTAAAGACAAGGAGAATCCTTAGGAGATTGATGAAGCATATTTGATCAATTTTATAGGGGGAATGAGATGAAGACATGTATCCGAAGCTTTTGCATTACATAGTGAGCATCAGAATTTGAATTTTCAAATTAATAGAAGAAAACTAGTTTGAATTGTTTAAGCTATATCTTTTGATTTATAATTAATTTGATAGTGGTACAAAACTAAAAGTTGTAAAGGAATATAAAGGATATATATATATATAAATTGCTTTGAAGATTTAAATATTTGTATAATTTCATTTATTTATCTATAAAGTTTAATATGTGTTGGACCATCTTCTGCAAGTGACCCAAGAAGGATGATTGAGTTTGTTTTGATGTTGTTTTGATGTCTCATGATGATTTAACTAATGAAGAGTGGTGTAGACTCCATTAGGACCATTTGTGTTTATTTTGGAGGATTGAACAATCCATATTAAGTATGAACAAATTCTTGGAAGTTGAATATTTATTCATTCATGGTGTTCTTATATACAAGATTAATGTTTTAGTAGATTGTGCATATGTAGATGAGTGTAATGATAGATGGAATAACTTGAAGGTGTTTTATGGGTCATGAGGAGTGGACATATGAATTTATAATTGGTCTTATGTTCTTAATTTTCTTGATGAAGTGCTAAAGGGTTAAATAGGTGTCCATGAGACCTATAAGGGTTGTTAATGGCTAATTGAAAGTTGTTGTTGCTTAAGGGTGACCCATGGATGCTATTGTCTACCTATGAGGGTGGTATTGAGATATGTATTAGTATGATATAATACTTAAGGGTTAAGGTAAGTCTTATGGGTGACCAAGAAGATGAAATTCATAAAGGCTCTATAAAGATTTAAATCAAAGGTGATGGTTTTTAGTGTTGAGGAGGGAAGGATAGAGAAGTGTAAGTGTGCCTAGTGGATGGATTGAAGACAAGATTAGGTTGAGGATTGTGTGTATGACCTATAGGTCATAATTATTATGTCATAATAGTGATAATTAAAGTTTTAATATTGAGGATGAATAAATTATAGAGAGTGTGTAGTATGAGCAAAGAAAAGGTGAAGATTATGTGAGCTTGGTGGATAGACTAAGGATCAGAGGAGTGTGAGGTATGCATGTATGACCATTTGGTCATGTTTCTAATTTTGTGACAAATTTTTTGTAGGTTTTATATTTTATTATGTGATAATAAGTGTAGAGTGATCCAAAAGGTGGTTTTGGATGCATTGAGAGGGTGTGAAAGCTAGAGTGACTATAAAATCAAAAGAGTGCAAACTAAAGAGGTCATCATCAATTAAAGAGTAGAAACAAGTGTTTAAGGTGATGTGAGTTTCAAGGTATCTTATTGGGTGCTTGGTTACCTAGGGGCTTAGTTCCTCCTTTCAAGATGAAGCTTGAAAAAGTCTAGTTGTGTGGTTGCTCAACTAGATAGGGGTTATAACTCCTTTTGGGATGGGTGTCTCACTAAGTTTGGATCTTGTTATTATAATATGGTGGTCCAATTATAGGTTCTAGTTGGTTTTATCCTCTAATAGGGTTTTCCACATATGTAATGTGTTATGTGCTCAAAATTGCATTATCTTTTTATACATTGATATGAATTGTGTATGCTTCATGACTGCATGTGTTGAATGATTAAATGGTTGAAGGGTTTGGAATTGAGTTGGATTATCTTGAAACATTGATTCACCCCACCCCACCTATAAGTGATTGTAACTCTAACACAAGCTAGACAAAGATGAATGACATAATGGTACTTGACAAATACTCAAAAGACACACTTGGATTGGTTTCAAATTGAAAACTTGAATACAAGGTAAAACAAGTCTATGAAATGATTCAAGTAGCATAATGATGTTTTTGATCTCTAAAGGCATGATTAATGGTTTGTTTCATAGACTCCAAGACACAACTTTGAAATGATTTTGGTAGCATAACATTATTCAAATTAATCAATTGACACTCAACATTTATGACAAAAGGCTAAGGTAAAAATAAGGTGTCAAATGGATAACATATTGCCTCCTCAAATAATGAAGTGATGTGGTCACAAAGCTCATTTTTATGTAAACAAATAAGTGGTTTTAGAATCAAAGACCAAGTAAGTAAAGAAAAAATACCAAATATAAATAAGTAAGTAATCCTAAGCCCTAAACTGACAAGGTTAATTCATATTACTAGAATCAACCTATATACATACTCTTGGGAAGATTTTAAGTGTTAACCCAAAAATAAATTTTCATGGAGTAATAGGGTTTTTACACCTCCCCTTATCCTAATAGAATGTATGGTGACATGCACCTTTGGGATAGTCACCTTACATCAACAATATGTTTTTGAAAAGTGGGGTTGTTCTAAAACATAAATATTCAAGTGTCTATATGATCTCAAGTGTGATTAACATTAGGGAAACTCACATCAATTGAGTTCATATCAACTAACTTACTATGTAAGGGTCTATTATTTTACATAGAAATTCCATCCATGTACTTCTTAGTAGAATACCTTGGTTAGCTAGACCTAATTTGGGTGTTTGTTATGATTGGAGAGGCTCGCCACTTAGCCACTATCAATCATAGTATACGTGCATTGATTTATATACCCGACTATCAAGTGAGGTTGGTATGATTTTGGGAGATGAAGACCCAGGTAAATACACCCCTAAAAAACTTATGAGGGAGAAGTGAGCTCCTTCTCACAAGCCAAAATGCATAAAAATAAAATACAATTGAAAATACTTTAGCATCACATTTAGATCACCCAAACCATATGGATTTGAGAAAATCCTGAATGACATTCTCTTCACATCTTTGGACAAAGAAAAAATGCAAAAAAGATAACTTTTGATCACCCAAGTTTGTTAAAGGGGATGGGGGAAGAGCCTACATGCATCAATAATTTTGAGAAAATAAACAACTTTGAAATAACAATCATAAAACAAAAACAATCTTAAGAGTATGTAATATAAGTGTGACTATTTATTTTAATGCACCAAACTGAAATGTTCATGAAATTTTGGCCCCTTGGCCTTAATTGAAAACTTGTAAAAAAAAATTCACAAATAACTAAGCACAAAAACATCCAAATTCTTTTTAGGCACCAAATAAAGTGTTTAAGACTTAACCAGTTTTCAAATTTGTGCCTTTTCCAGCTTAGGTCCTTCAATTTTTTGAGGGTTTTGATTTTTTTTTAATTTTATTCTAGGAAATATTAGAAAATTAAAACATGGAAAATCAAAATATTATAAATCTCCCAAATACCAAATACTTTCAAGTTATAAATAATAATAATAATAATAATTTTCAAACTTAAAACAAAATTAGAAAACAACTAAAACAAAAATTAATAAATAAAAGGGATAGTTAGTAAAATAATGATATATCAAAAACTATAGTTTAGATTTTGAAGAAATTTATAAATAATGTAGATAACACAAATTCACACCTATAAAAAAATTAGAAAAAAAGGTTTATGGATTAAAAAATATGATTATTTTAATGGCCATTTATTTATAAAAAATAGATGGTCACTAAAATATTCATAACTTCTAAAATACAAATCATATTTCAATAAATTTTTGAGAGAATTAAGATGGATCCATTAAGAACAACATATAATTTTTTTATAAAAACATAGTAAATGGATTAAAAATTAGATCTATTTTAACAACCATTTTTTTAGCAAGAAAATAGAACATGAAAGTGATAGTCAGTGTTTTACTCATAACTTCCAAATTATACACTAGTTCTTCACAAAAGTTTAAGAGATTTTTCATAGGTATAAGTTGCACCTATTTTCAAATATTCATATCAAAATAGTTAATATAAAATTTTATCAACTCTTTATCAACCATTTTTAGTAGGAAAATAAAAATCCTTTTAAAACACACTAAAAGCCATTTTAATTGTCTCATTCTCTATCCCACTAGGTGTGCCATTTGTGATAATAGGAATCCAAGGAGGGGAGTTTAGTATTATGTCATTAAGATAAAATAAAATACAAATAAACACCCTAACTAATGACACCTCTATTGTTGACACTAGGTAAAGTTTAGGTAATATAAATTAGATGAAAGCACAACTAAAACATAAAAGACACAAATCTTTTACCTTCTTTGGGAGCTCTAAATTATTTGTTGAGTGGCTTGCTTGGCTTGCGCATCAAGAAATATTTGGAAAATGAAGCTTGTTAGATCCTTCTTTCATTGTCACTTTGGCTTGGCTATTGTTGTTTAGCTTAAGATTTGGGCATGGTAACATTAATTGTATGAGGCTTGTGAAGTAAATCCTAAATAAAAAATCTACAATATCTAAGCTTTGGTCTCTCTCCAAATTTTTATTATAACTTTGGCTTAGGAGAGATTCTTCCTTAATTATTTTAATTGAAAGATCATGGCCTTATATTTATATATTTGGTAATTAAATCTCACCCAAGGTGAGTTAAGGTTTATTTGAGTTAAAATTAATCATGAAATTATTACTTTCAATTGCTATTCATAGTTCTCACATTAGAAGGCTAAGGTGAGACTAACTCTAGTTGAGTTGAAATTTGTCACATAATTATGAATTTTAGTTACTAGTCATAGTTCTCAATTTAGAAATTTTGATTTTATTTTGGATATTTTGGCAACTCATAAAGATAATCATGAAAGGCTAGGATATTTTAATTTTTGGAATTTCTTTTTTTACATATTCATTAATTTCAAATGGATAATTCAACTAGGAATTAATCTTGTTTATTTTATTTAATTAATTTTGATTAGCCTTTTAGATCTTTAAATATTTATTTAACTGCACAATTACCCCAATTAATAGGTCCATGGGATAAATTAATAGTTGTGATGCCACAAAGTGATTTGGGATGAGTCCATGAGAGGATGCTGTTGCATACATGATAGTACCCCAAATAGGGATTCCTCAACATGATTCCAAGATTTTGTGAATGAAAAATTGCCAAATTTTGGGCATTTAGTGATTCTTAGACTTAATTTGTAATGTTTGTTAGAAATTAGTATGAAATCTGATCAAAATCTAGTTGTGGCCAATTTTAAGTGTCTACACTAGTTACCCTACTAGTCTTGGACTTTAACCTATTGTGTTCCACCTTAGTCACTCTAAAACAAATTTTCAATACCTCTACATCAGTGTTTTTCTTCCTTGTTATGTTTAACTTGGCCTCTATGTATTCTAGATTTAGACCTTGTAATATATATTTAAAACACTTGAAGGCTTGTTTGATCATCTAGTTAGATGTAGATCTAGTCACCAGTCTTCTCTAGTTATTTTAAATAGTGGCCAACTCTAGTCTTGAAAAAATCTATTTAACCTCTTTCTCTTATTTGTTAAATTCATTAAATAATGCCTTCAAAGTTAGAACCTAGTCTTATGCCTCTTGGGTCCTTATTAATCCTAATTTTAAGGCATTTGAGGCCTCCAATAGAGTCATCAAATCTAGATGGTTGAAATCCTTATTGGGTGTATACAACACTAAGAAGTTTGAATTGTTGTCATCATCCTTAAGGCTTATGAATAATTTTGTTATACAATTAACATGTTGATTCAACATGACTCTTAAATAATGAATGTAATCAAGGATTTCATAGAATCTAAGGACATCATCTTGTGCATCCTATTCAATGCCTTGAGGAACTTAAATTACTTGTTGTTGCTCTCTAAGGGTTTCCAGCTCTTCCTCGAGGTCCTACCTAGCTATTTTAGTGCTTTGGGTTATGGTGATGATATCTTCCATGTGGGTATTCATATATGATTTCAAGTCCTCTATGTAAGGTATTGACCCTTATGCATATTATATCTTTTACTCAGGGAGCATACTTCCTCACTCTCTTCTATGATTAGGCTCCTAAATAAGCTATCTTCAATTTTTTATCTTTCTCACCCTTTATACTACTGTAGTGACTATGTCAAATAGGGAGGTCATTATTGGAAATTTTTTAATATTCATATTGGGCCTCTTAGAGGTTAATAATCGTAGTTATTTTGCCCAATTTCAAAGAGTGAGTTTCTAGGGATAATAGGGTAATTCTTCTTGTTGATCATGATATTTAGGTTATTTATCAATAAATGTGGGAGGATTAGACATTGTAGGCCAAATAATATTTGATCAATCTATGTTACTATATTGTGGAATTGGATAAACCACATAGCTTGGTTATTTCTTAGGTGCTCTCTTAGTTATTACCATTGTGGTTATTATGGTGGGAGTGTAAGAAGTCAATAATGAACCCAGCTGGGTTGAAGGAGCCATAGTTGAAGGCATGGGTTGAGAAATGGTTAGTATGGACAAGGCTAATATTAGTGGAGTGGATGTTAATGAAAGGGAAATGGAAGTAATGGAAACCATAGGGATAAAAATCATAGTATTAAAAGGGGGAACAAGAGCTATGGTTGTAGGCAAACTCATGGATAGGTGTAGGAATAATAGACCTATTGAGATTATCATTTGAGGAATAAATGTAGAGATAATAGGGATAGGGGTGATTAAAACTATAGGTAATGATATACGAGGGAAAAAACTAAATGGAGCTATGAGTAAGGGTCCCTTACCAAATGAGTCACATGTGATAGGTGATTTGGTATTAAGTGCCTATAGGATCATCACCTTCACCTATTATAGTGCCTCATCATCTACCTCCTATATTGGAGGTGTTTACAGTCTATCCTTGGGATTTATTTGATATGTCTTGGTTATTTTTCATACCTATGGGCCTATGGATGGTGATGAAAGAGAAGAGGGAATGGGGATTTACATTGGGTCTGAAGTAGTCATTATTTCTTCATCTTAGGAATCTAAACATATAACCTTGACTTCCATTAGTGTTTCCACTTATGTATTTAATTGTGCACTATGTCCAACTATAGCTAGATCCTTAGCTAACTCTTTCTTGGACTTAATCAATTCAACTATTAAGGGTTGAACTGGGAGAATATTTGCTTATTCTTGTATTGAGGTAGGTATTTTTTACTCCTTAGATTGTCCTTCTTCTTATTGTTCACGTATTGATGCCTCAACTACCAACTATTTTTTTTCTTGAGGATATCTTTGATATGTTTGGGGATCAAACCCCTCCCCTTTTAGATTTTGTGATAGTCTTCCAGTCCATAAATATGAGGATCTCCATCCTCTAGGAGGTGGAATTTAGAACATTGCTTCACTGAGTGTCAAGGATGTTTTTACCTAGATCACTCTTAGTAAGTCCTCATTTATCCCTACTATTGTAGCCCTTTCTCTAACATCATTTTCATCTTTAAAATTTAGGAAAATAGAGCTATGATTGATTGTGTCATTCTTGTATTCAAGGTTGAGGGTGTGAATTTTATTTTAGACCTTTTTGTGAGGATCTTAGTTTCTATGAGGATGGTTGGGAAATGCAAATGATTTCCCAGAATTATCACCTTCTCTAAACTATCTATTAATGGTGTACTCCATTTTCATAATGGTTACATGAGACCCATGAAAGGTGTCCTTTTTTTCCATCAGCTCTTCATCTATATCATTCAAAATTTGATGAACAATTTATTGATAATCTACCTTATCTATAATTAACTTTGGAAGCTAAAGAGGATATGCTTTATGCCCTATGACCATAATCACTATGAAATTAAGATATATCTAGTAATATCTAGTTATATTGGCCAATTTCTAGGTTATGCTGAGGTAAAATTTTAGTAATGGCTCATGGTGAATATACATCTATACCTGAGGATAAAAGTCCTTGAAAATATTGATTATGTTTAAAATATATGAATAAATATACACAAATCTATAGTAATAGCATATCCTATTTTAAATGACCTTTATGTTGGCCTCCCAATAAACTCTATTATGCCTATACATAGTGCCCATAATTGCATCCAATAGATAAGACACCATGTAAAAATTTCCACCCAATGGTTGTTCATCCTTCTATAGAATATTCTCTTAGAGTCATGCACTAATAATTTCTCCTAATGCATAGGTACTCTCTGATTTAGTCAAAATGTCTAAAAGGGGAACACATTTTAGGTGCACAAAGTAGATACTCACATGTCCAAATATCTTATTCGGTAGTGCCATCCCAATGCAGATTCCCATTCTAAAACTAGTAATGGGAATTAGGTTCTTGGCATGCTCTATAAATGTGAACATTCCTTGAGTAGAAGCCATTTTTCAAGGGATCATTCTAGATGATTGACCTTTTTCCATGTAACTGTAGTATGCAAGTCATAGGTAACATTTGTAATAGGTAATATTAATTACATATTAAATGCTTCTCTAGATATTAATACAACAAAAGTGCCATTATCTAGGTAATGCAAATAACCTCCATCCATGATTCTTCCTTTAAATAATAGACCCTATAGCAAATCTATGCATGGTATCACTTCTAGTTTTATATCAGCATAGTGTATGGCCTAGTGCTTGAATGGGAGTAGGTATTTTATCAACTACTTATCCTCAATTGATATGTCTTCTTCAAGTGAAAACATATACATATTCTCAACTACTTTTTATAACACCTAATCATTTGAATAACACCCGTTGAACACAATAGGCTCAAACACAATATTGAGGTATTTTTTAGAGTCCTTGATCAAGAACATATATGGTGTTGGGGATCCCTTATAAGTCTTATATTATGATTCCATGGTAACTACATTGAGTATTAGTATATCGTGAGCTTTTGATATGGGCATTTATTTACTTAGTTAAATCTCTAAAGTCATAAATCATAATGATAGTTGTTAGGGATTTTGGGATTGCTTAAACCTAAAGTCTTCTCAAGCTCAAATAATTAAATGATGTGAACTCAGTTGGGTGGATCTATCTAAATATATCTCCCAAATTTATTTCTATTTTATTCACCATTACTCATTAACAACTATGATCTCATCACCTTAATTCAATTTGAATTCAACCACTTTATCCTATTGTGCATGCCACATAGGATGCCTTGTCATGTAGGGTGCCATGGTGTATCCTTCCACTCTTACCATGTGTCATTATATATCCTAGTCAAAATAATTGATTTTAGTTTAAAATACATAGAATACCTTTCGAAAGGATTTGATCCCAAAGTTTCCAAAATGAAATCTTCCTATAAAAATGTTGATGAAAGGAATCCTTCCAATGAAAAGTCTATGAAATGAAATCTTCTGCTAAAAAATCTTTAATAAGAATCTTCCTAGGAAGAATGTTTCCAAAGTATAAGTTTTTAATACAAAATCTCCAAAATAACTCCTATATGATTAAACTTTCCAAAATGAAACTTTCTGAAAAGAATGTTACCAAAATGAAACTTCCCAAAGTGAAACCTCCCAACAAAACCCTGTTAAAAAGAAAGTTCCCAAAATGAAATCTTTGATGAGAAAATTTCCATAGATAATATTTTTGAAGTGAAACTTTTGGAAAGAATTGTTTAGATGAAGAGTTACCAATGTGAATTTTATGAAGATGGAATACTCCAAAGTAATACAACTTAAATGCATGTTACTCAAAGCCACTCTTTCTATTATTTTCATTAATAAGCTAGTTTGATCAAGTGCATAAAATAGTAAACTATGAAATGCTTTTACATTAAAAACACTCATTTTGTATAAGTATCATAAATATTATAACCCTAAGAATTCACAAATACCACTCTGAGATATTCATTATTTTCAAAAAAATAAAGGGGGGTCCCTAATTTTCAAATAAAATATAGAGAGGGGTGTGTTGAATGTAAAAAATGGAGACTCATAGGGATGAACACTCCAAATTTTTCAAGAACACAAAATCTATGGCTTTAAAATCCCAATATCAACCATAAATTTATCCTAAAATAAATGACTAAAACAAAAATGTCAAGAGACTCTTAATAATTATTTATAACATACTAGCTCTATTGACACCTTGAATCCATGTGTGAAAATTATCATTCTTTATATTTTGTTTCAAGTTTTTATTCAAAGACATCAGATCAAGATATAGGTTGTGATTTTATTGGGAATTAGGTGTATAAATGGGGAGATCACACATTTCTCTACTCTAATTAGGCATTTATAGCCCTGATAGAGATATCTTTAATCACATATTCCTCCTTTATTCATATTTTTCATGATGCATGATGAATTGATATTATTTCATCATGTTGACTTTGAATACATTTTGATTTTACTTTGTATTTTTGGATCATGCCTCTTTATTCCTCCCCCCCCCACAAATTTTTTTCTTGATTTAGGAAGAGGGAAAAGGTAACCAGAATGAGCTGGTCTAAGTTAAAATTTGGGTTTAATCAAAATGTCCCTGTCAACTCTTTCCTATGTCTATGATTATTACCTTGAACAAGTGTTAATGTTCTATGTTCATTTTATCCAATGAAATAAGGAAAATTTTCTAAATTTACACAAAATTATGGGAGCAACTTTCACATACCTGGTGAAATCATTGGTCTTGAGACATATTCATGTCTAGCACTCTCATTTCTCAACTAGATTACAAGTCCTAAACTATAGTATGTATCACCCCTTGATTTAGATTGAAATCAAAATAAATCAAATTATGTCTCATTATACTAGGATCAACTAGAATTTGACTATCAAAAAATCAAAAGGGAACTATTCTAGAAAGAAAAATATTTAAAGCAAAAATATACTCTAGAAAATGCAAACTAATCTAATGAAATCAAACAATAGAAAATAGGCAAATAATTAATAAATTAAACCTACTCTACCCTTATATGTATTCTAATGTCTTATTATTACTCAGAGACTTATCTAGATGGAGCGTCCATGAATTAATGCTTCAAAAATTATCCATTAATTAGATATGTAAAATCATTACCTTGAATATACTTTAAATAGAAAGAATTATTACTTAAAATTTATAAAATTTTATATAGTCCTATCCATAGTGGGGTAAAATTATCATGCATTCCTTTCTTCTCATGGGCCTTATATCATTTTAGTACCAAGTTAGAGATTTTTAAAACCTTGAATTTTTCTCTTTTATCAAATGATCTCTTGACTATGTCCTGATGATTAGTGAAGCTCTATAATGCTTTATCCTTGGAGTCTTCTATTTTTATGTTGTCCAATAGCCTATAATATATTTTATCATTAGGAACCATGTATTCTTTCATGAATTGATATGTTGGTAATTTTAGCATGATTGGGAACATGGGATATTTCCCATATACTGTATATATGGTGAGGTTTTGAGGGCCTAATTATACCTCATCTTGTCTACCAGGATTGCATGTTTTAGTAGGAGGTACCATTCCCTTTGTTTATCTACATCTAACTTTTTTATGGAATTTATTATGTTCTTATTGGTTGACTCAGCTAATCCATTTCCTTACAGGTAATAATTTGAGGATGATATAATTATAATATGATTATCATAGGAGCACTCAATGAACTTGAATAATTGAAATGCTAGCCCATTATAAAAAACCAAAGAGATGTAAGTGCCAAACTTAGTTGTTATATGTTTTTCAATAAAACTTATCACATATTGGGCTCTAGATTTATTAGTGGCCACTATCTCTATCCATATAGTGTAGGAATCTATAGCAATAAGTACAAAATTGTGTCTAAGGAATTTTAATTTATTACTATAATGAAATCTAAGACCCATTGGGTGAATGACCTACCTTAAATTATGGACTATAGTGGCATGGTTTCATGTAATTATTTCTTGGCCAATACCTAGGCATTCATGGCACATCTTTACCTAGAAATGAGAATCTTTAAAAACCATAGGTCAGCAGTAACCCATTCTAAATATTTGATGTGTCATAGTATTATCAAATGTATTTTTTTGCCTATCTTTTGATGCAAATTGTCTAAGATATATTGAGCTTATTATCTTGACATGCACCTTAGACAAATGCATTAATAGTTATTTCTATAGAGGACTCCATTTTTAATCATATAATGAGTAGCCTTGAGCTGTAAAGCTCTCTTTTTCTCTCTTTTAAGTTCCTTGTGGCATGTTATAGTAAGAAATAATTGAATAATACCTGAATACTAGTCTTCTTTAGAGATATGTGTCTGGAAATCCTTCCAATAGTAATATGTGGGTCTGGTTCATTTATTAGTTGAATTATTCCTTGAACTCTAATGTTTGTACCTAGTTTGATTTCAATATCAAACTCTTATAGCTTAGACATCCATTTACCTCTACATTTCCCCAAATATTGTGTCCAAGTTTAATATTGATAGTGGGATTTGGTATTATGGTAATGTTTTTATTCTATATGATATAGTGTATAATTTGTTGACTACCTTGACAAGAGAAAAGATTGTCTTATCAATCAATGAATATTTGAGTTCTACATATTTCAAATTAGTACTCATAAAGGCAATCAGATGTAAATGAATATAAGTAAAAGTCCTTGGTAAATTAGGCACTACTAGTACAAGGGCTTAATAAATATCCATCTTCATGTCTTCAAATGACTTCATATCTTCATGCATCTATTCCACTTTAGCATTATATTTGAACCCTACATTTAAGGGTCTAACAATTTCCACAAACCTAGATATGAATTTCCTTACAAAATTTATTTTTCCAAAGAATGATTGGAGATACTTTTTGATATTGTAAAACATTATCTTTAATATCCCCTAAATCTTACTTGGGTTAATAGTGATCCCATCCTTGGTTTTGATGTGGCCTAGTATCTTACCTTTAGTGATGACAAATATGCTTTTCTTGGGGTTATGTATGGCTCATGATTCTAGGATTGAAAATGCTTAAGTCTTCATAAGTCCATCTAATTATCTTTGCACATGATAATCAATTTTTTTACTCTTTGACTTTATTCAAGTATACAACTTAGACCAGTATTTACTAAGTGTGCATTATTTTCATCACCAAAAATTTTCAAGTTGAATTTAGATTCGTTTACCTTCATCTGCCTCTATTATTTAGCTTGAGGATCTATGTCAATGGTTCTTTTCAAGGTGACCATTCCCAATGGGAGTGAGTTATCTTTTAGTTGGATAGTACCTTCTTCATCTAATTCTTCATTTCTCCTATGGTTTATTTCCTTGTCATCTATTATCTAAGATTTGAATTGTCTTTAATTAGTCAAAAATTGGACAATTTGTTGATCATTATCAAAAACTTAAAAAATTTCAACATTATCTAGCACTAAGGAACATGGTACCAATTCAATGGAGAAATTTTGGATTTTTGATTCCTGTAAGGGTTTTAAATTTATTATTGAAGCAACCAATGAGTCAGTAGCTCCATTATATTCTCTTGGGATAGACACTATGTTAAAGGCTTAAATTACTTCTATTAAGTCCCAGGATTTATGCTTGTACTTCCTAAAATATGACAATTTTAACTGATATTTATCCCTAAACTAATTTATAACAAGCTCAGAATCTTTGTATACCATCAATTCTTTGACATTGTTATTAAGGGCAAAATGTAATCCTAGAATCAAGGTTTCATAATCCATTCTATTATTGGTACATGAAAATTGGATCCTATATGTTTCCAATAATTTTTCTCCTCATCGATTGATCAATTCAATACCCACACCTAATCTTTGCTTAGTTCCAGCTCCATCAAATTGGAGGCTCCATAATTGTGAAGGGCCTCTAATTTATTTTGGTACTTTATGGTTTATGGAAAATGTATAGATCCCAAGGCTAGGATATTTGTAATTAACCTCTTCATTCATAGTATTATATTCCATAATAGGACATTTCATTCTTATCTCTCTATAAATTTGATTTGGTTGGCTACATCTTTCCATGTTAACCAAATATACAAAAACTCTACGAAAAGATGTTTTTCAGCATTTTTAACCAATCTCTACTCAACAATAACCCATAACCTTGTAGGAATGTCTACTACCAAGATGTTGATAGTCATTTTCACTCTTGGTTTTTGTGCCACATAAATCATTACATCATTTAGTTCTCCCAACATGGGTGATACAATTTTATCAAGCTATGACACAATCCTCTTGGATGGATTTGGTTTTAAACCAAACTTAAGACAAATAGAGTTTGGAATTACTATCGTTGAAGCTCATAAATCCACTAATAAGTTATGTATATTTTTTACAAAATCTCAAATAGTCAATAAGAAAGGAGTAACTTTTGGCTTGATTTTATATATGAAATTCATGTTGGTTGTCTTAGAATTTTATACAACTGATTTTCCTGTGATAGACTTCCATAAGAGATCTTTCTATTATGTGATCTATGCTAGTTCATGGATATTAATGTTTGCCTTTACTTTATTCATGTCGTTGACAATATTTTATCCTCCTTTATTCTATTCTTATTTATAATGAGGTTAATCATTCCTTTTAGGGGGAGAAAGATTGTTATCAACCTTAGGATTTAGTGGGATAATTGTATTATTAGGAGGATTGGAGGTAGTAAATGATTGTTTATTCCTCAAATTGTAATTACTACTATTTAATTTATAGAATGCATACACTTAATTATAATTATCTTATGTAATATTGTCATCTTCACTAGGAAAGGGAGACTCAAAGGTCTTGATCACCATAGATGAACTTGAAGGGCTAGATTCATGAAACAAATTAGGAGGAGTCATCATTTTATCTTGTCTTATCATCTCCCTCTGTAAGATTTCAAAGGATGCACATAATTCTATGAAAACCAATTCTCCATTTTGGGATGTATTATGGACTCTACACCAATTTGGTAAATCCATTTTCATGATATTTATCTCTGGTAGCTTATTGGATTTTTATTGCTTTGCATTATTAGTGGGCCTATTGAAAGGCCTATTGTATCTTAAAAAGGTATAATTGTGATTTTAATTCTAAGTATTAGTATTAAACATTCTCTTCTCCATATTTAAAAAATCATTACTTAGCTTTTGAACCATTCTATGTATAGAATCTAATTTGGCTTTATTAGAATCCAAACCTTGAGTAACTACTACATTAGTATGAGATTGATGTTGATTCTACTAGTGATTATCTCTGTGTACATGATTATTTAAGAAGTCATAGTTCATATTCATGGTCTATTACATCAAAAATAGTAGGATGTATAGCTAATTTTGATTGAATGTAGGAGTGTTCTGGTTCACACAAGGTACTATTTTCAAGGATTTTAGTCTGTTATTGAATGTTTGACCTCCTATATTATGAAAGATAATCTATGGATTGAGATAATTATCTATGTTGATATCTTATTGAAATGCCAAAGTTAGAATATTAGCAGTAGTATATTTTTGCAAGAATAGGATAATAATAAGATCTAAGGCATTCTTATATATTTTGAGCATGTGATATTCATCTAGATTATATGTGGTGTTTAATCATGTGTGAATATTTTAGAATCTAACATTAAATGCTCAAATAGACTCAACGGGTTCCATTTTCATATTGGTAAAGATCTGATATACCAAACTTGGATTTGTTACTTATCCAAATTACACCAAGAAAGTACCTTGACAATCATCCCATGAGGTGATAAAATTTTCCTACAAATTGAGATACTAATCATAACAAGAATCTTGTAAATTAATTGAAATTAGTCTACATGAAACATTCTCATGGATAAAATTAAATAATATTAAGGAAACCTTGAAAGATTTGATATATTATTTAATTGTTCTCCCATTTAAAGGGGATCAAGTAGGTAGATACTTTTCTAGGCTCCTTGGTAGGTCATGTTGGTCCATAGAGATACCAATAGCATATCTAATTAACCATGTTGAGCCATAGGAATATTTATGGGTGGAACATTCCTTACAAGGGAAGGTGTTCGAGATATATGTACTTGAGGGATGCCATCTATAGGTTTAGGCCTTCTAGAGTCTGATGATAGTGAAACCAAAAGACTAGCTTGGGCCCTATAACTTTTTTACATCCTAGGTGTCTCTATAATTATGGGTTCCTTAATTACTAGGAAATCACAAAAGTGTTCCCTCCTTTTAGCATAAGTTTTTTTTGTCTTATGTTAATGTGAGTTTTATACACAACTCAAAGAATTTTAAATGAGGTAACCTCTAATAGTTTGGGATCTTTATGGAACTAGGTTCCACTCTAGGGCATGAGTTATAGGTATTTGGTTAGAACAACTAAGTGGTGGAGTAACAGGTTAAGCCTATGGATTATTCAACTAAGTTTTATGGGAAGATATATGGTTTTTAATAAAAAAGGAAAATCACTACGTGAGTCAGATGGGTACAAGACTAGGGTAGGCCAAAAGAAAACTTAAAAAGAGGGAAGGGTAAGGTAGATAAGAAGGATTATATGTCTTTGAACAAGAATTTCTTAGTCTATCTCTTTAGTCGATAAGTCTCTCAAATACCAATATTTATTATTTTTAGTTGTTGCTCACTTACAAATAAACATGGTTGGGAGTCTAGGCAATCTGATACAGGGTACTTATTGATCTCAAATGAAGGTTTCTCCTTTTAAGTATGTTGATGCATGCCTTTATACCAAAGGTTACATCTAGTACCAAGAAGTTCTTTTAGGTAGTGGTTGCTCACTCCTATAATACTATATCAACTAAGACACTTCTACACACTTCAAAATAATGATTCAACCTTTACCAACTATATAAATCAATGAACATATAAAACTTTAATAGCTATAGCACATCTAGGATTAATACTCATAAATATAGCAGTCAAATTATTTTGTATGAATTTCACACATCAAAATTATTGAATCAATTACAAACTAGATAAATTTCAAATTCATGAACATAGAAATAGAAGAAGACAAAAGAACATAGTTTCATGACAATCAAGATTCTTGATTTCTTCCTATATATCATTCAAAACATCAACCCTTTAAAATAGGGTTACAAATTGTATATATAGATCTTGGGCAAGGTGTCACCTCATACTCCAAGACTAGAATGTTTTATTTACATATCCCTACATTAAAAATAGTTATCCATGCAATGTATGCATGTTGATCAAAAGTCAATTTAATTATAATATATAAATAAAACTAAGGATTTACTATTTGTTTATGTTAGTTACATGAAAATTTTACAAAACTATCCATTTTAAATTGGCCCTTGTTTGACTTGTCTTTATACTTATAAGGGAGCTATATTAAAACTGGTAGTAGTCATAGTGACTGGAAGTGAATTTGAAGAAGCATAAATGTTTGAACTATTGTCACCATATGAATAATAGTTTGAGATGGAATCGATGTGTATGTTTTTGTTGTTGGCAAAGTTGGTGGAGTTAGCATGGTAGAACTAGTAGATTAAGTTTGCTAAGTAGCTTTCTTATTTGCCTCTGAGTCATAATAGTTATTGTAGGTATTATCATATTATTCTATGATTAGACCCATATCCAAAACAAATAGTATAGTTAACCTATTAGTCTTGGCCATTAGTATATTATTGTCCACCTTAGTCATACTGAAACCAACTTTGAATACATCTATCTTAGTGGATTTATTCCTTACTATGTTTAACATAGGATCTATGTATTCTAGGCTCAAACTTTGTAAGATTTATTTAAAAAATTTGAAGGATCATTTGATCATTTAGTCAAATGTATCTCTAGTCACCGGCCTTATTTGGTTATCTTGAATAGTGGCCAACTCTAGTCTTGAAAAAATCTATTCAGCCTCTTTATCCTATTTGTCCAATTCATTAACTAATGCCTATAAATATAGAACCTAGTATCAGGCCTCTTGGGACCTTATTAATGATAATTTAATGTTATTTGAGGCCTCTAATGGATTCATCAAATCTATATGGCTAAAATCCTTATTGGGTTTATACGACACTAGGAAGTTCAGCTTATTGCCATATTCCTTAAAGCTCATGAATAATGCATAGAATTAAGTATTTAATACAATATAATGGAAACATCTTGTACATCTTGGTCAATGCCTTAAGGAACCTGAATTACTTGTTGTTACTCTTTGAGTGTTTCACACTCTTCCTTGAGCTCCTACCTAGCCATTTGTATTCCTTGGTGTATGGCCATGATAGCTTTAATGTGGGTCTCCATATATGATTTCAAGTCCTATATGTAATGGGAATAACCCTTCTACCTATTTTATCTTTTGCTTAGTATTATAATTATTCCCTCTCTTCCATGATCAAGCTTCTACCTAAACTATCTTTTGTTTTTCTCTTTCTCACCTTCTATACTAATATACTGGATTTCTCAAATAAGGAGATCACTATTGATAATTACATAATCTTCAGATTGGCCCTCTTAAAGGCTAAGGCTCCTAGTTTCTTATCCCAATCTAGAGGAGTAAGATTTGAAATATTAGAGGGAAATGTTTCAAGTTAAGCATGTTATTTAGGTTCTTTCTTAGTGGATGTGGGAGGATAAGGCATTATAGGACAAATAATATTTGACTAGTCTATGTTCCCATATTGTGTCATTAGATGACCCACATAAACTGGATGCTTCCTAAGTGCTCTCTTATTTTTTACCACTATGGTTACTATGGTAGGAGTGGGATAAGTCAGTGATGAACCCAACTAGGTATAATGAGTTGTAGTTAAAGGCATAGGTTGAGTAGTGGCCAATATGGACAAGGATAATGTTTATGGAGTGGATATAAATATAATATAAATCAAAGGGATGGGAAAAAAATGGATATAAATCATAGCAGTGGAAGGGGAAACATGAACTATGGTTATAGGAATACTCATGGATGGGTGTAAAAAAAATAGACTTGTTCAGACTATCCATTAAGGAAAAAATGTGGAGATAATAGGGCCAGGGTGATTGAAACTATAGGAAAATACATAAAAAATTAAAAACTTAATGTATATTTGAGCAAGGGGACATTACCATATGAGTCACATGTGATAGGTTCTTTAGATTTGAGTGTCTACAGGCTCATAAGATTCATCTACTATAGCTCATCCTCATTTACCTCCTAAGTTGGAGTGGTTTATTGTCTATCCTTGGGATTCCTTTGATATGTTCTAGATATTTTCCTTACCTATGGGCCTGGGGATGGTGATTGAAGAGAAGAGGGAATGGTGCTTTGAATTGAGGCTGAAGTATCCATTGTTTCCTCTTCATATGAGGAATCTAAGATTATAACCCCAACTTCCATCAATGCTTCCACTTTTGATTCCAATTGTGCATTACCTATAATTATAGATAGATCCTAAACTAAATATTTATTTACCCTAATCATTTCAATTATTGGGGTTAAATTAGGATTATTTATGCTCATTATTGTATTGGAGTAGGTATTCATTTCTCCTCAGCTTATTATTCTTCTTCTTGTTCATTGAATGATGCCTCAACTACCAACTAATGTTGGTCTTGAGGATGGTTTTGAGTTTTTTGTTGATCATTACTCTCTCCTTTTGGCTATTATGATTGTATTTAACTCTATAAATCTAAGGATCTCCATCTTCCAAGAGGTGGAATTCAGAACATTGCTTCATTGAGTGTCAAATATAGTTATACCTGGATCATTCTCAGTAATTCCCCATTTAACCCTACTATCATATTCCTTTCTTTGACCTCATCATCATATTTGGCATTCAAAAAAAATCATAATTTATCAACTCATGCTTTTATTCAATGCCAAGGATGTGTACTTTATTTTGGACCTTTTTGTGAGGCTCCCAAATTTTGGAGGAAGAGTGGGTAATGCATAGGCTTTCTTTACATTATAATATTTTATAAATTGTCTACAAATGATGTAATGAATTCAACCAATGGTTAAATAAAAACCATAGAAGGTGGTCTTTTTATTTTTCATCAATTCTTCATCTACGCTATCCCAAAGTTGATGAGTGATTTCCTGCTCAACTACCTTGTTTGAAATGAACTTTGGAAGTTGAATAGGATTAAATTTGTGCCCCACCACCATGATCACTATGAAATCATGATATTGAAAATAATCTCTAATGTTATTGGCCAATGTCTAAGATATGCTTGAGGAAACTCTCATCAGTGGATCCTCATGAATAACCATCCATACCTAAGGATAAAGGTGCTCAATAATCTAGATTATTTTCCTTACATATGAATAAATATGAACAAAGATGTATTAATCACATATAACATTTTTAATGACCTCAGCATTGGGATCCCACAAGATTCCATTATGACTATACATATTTCCCATAATTGCATCTAGAAGATAGGACATCATTTATAAATTTCCACCTAATGATCACTTATCCTTCTATATAATTTAATCTTAGAGGTATGTACTAATTATTTCCCCCAATGTGTATGGATGCTCTGAAGTAGTCAAAATGTCTATAAGGGGAACCCATTATAGGTGCATGAAGTAGATAATCACATAACCAAAGAGCCTATTTAATAGTGCCATCCATAAGTAAATTTCCATTCTAAAACTAGTAATGGGAATAAGGCTTTTGGCATGCTCTTTCAATGTGATTTTTTCCCCAAGTAGCAGCCATGTTGTAAGGGCTCATTCTATATGATTGGCCTTTTCCATGTAACTATGGTATAGAAGCCATAAGTAACTACTACAATAGGAAAGCTTAAATACCTATTGAATCTTCTTTGTATATGTAAATTACAACAATGTCATTATTTATGTATTATAAATAACCTCGATCCATGATTCTTCTTTCAAAGAATAGACCCCATAGAAAATTGAGGCATGGCATCACTCTATTTTTATAGTGGCATAGAATAGGTCTATTTCTTGAATGGGATCAAGTATTTTGTTAGTTACTTATCCTATTATGAAATCTTATGTTAGTTCTTGAATTGTGAAAATCAATATGAATAATTACATTAGTAATTATTCACTAGTGGTTATATATTAAAATATAGTTTGTTATTACTCTAATTATTATAGGTTATTTATGTGAGCCAAGGTTGGTATTGATAAAAAAAACTCACATATTTGGGTTGAGTTTTTTATAACTCCCTTATATTTTAAGAGAAAAGTCTCTTACATATATTCAAAGTGTTTGAATGAGATTAATCTAGTTGAATATTATTGTTTACGAGATTAAATTATTCCGTATGCTCTCTATGTTCTGCAACATTCATTATTCATTGCTTGAGTTAATTCTTTGGTTTAGTGATTTTATTCCCCAATAGTGGTATCAGAGCAAGATGGGCTTGTGAGAATTTTTGAGGGGCATCTATTGTTTTATCTTGCCCCTATTAATGGAATATTATTGTTTCAAGTAGATATGTGTACTATTAGTGTAGATTTAAAGTATTTATTTTTCTTGGTGTATTTGATGTGCTTAAATAATCATCCATTACATGGAACCTATACATTGTTTGAAATTTTAAGGTTTGAGAGAAACCTTTGGGATCACAGACGTCTCTTCACCATTTAAATCTACATGGTTTGAAACTCATGAGCATGTGATAATATTTGATGTATTTATTTTATGGGATCCATTAAAATCTTTTATAATTTTATCCCTATACACCTCTCTATGATGAATCTATTTCTTATTCATCTATATCCATCCACATTCTAACCTGTGCTATTCAAATCTAAAAATTATACCATACACAATCTAATCTGCCTACTCTTACATTATTCTATTTGTATTTTGTTGGAATGTTGTAGATCTATCTCACCTGAAAATAATTAATGAAACAATATGGATTCTATATTTATGCAGATATTTTTCCATTCAAGCTACCAAATTTTTTTAGGTTCAAAAATGCATTAGTCTAGTTTCTATGAGTCCTCTACTTTTGCATAATCCATAGCCTAGTCTATTCACCCATAGTCTTCAATATTTGTCATTAGGTTGCCTTATTATCATCATATTTAATTGAATTATTTAATATATATATATTTTTTTAATTTATTCTTAAATGAGTCCAAAATTCATATAGCTTTTGTTTTTATTTATAACTCTTTGATTAAAATATTGTGTCAATTCAATTAATGTTTAAAAGTCCTTAATTATTACATAGTGTTTTTAGGATTTTATATAATTTTATTTTTTTAATTTATTAAGTATTTTTATGTCCTATAGTTTTTTATATTTAATAAACTTTTTATTTTTTATGTCAAGAGAGTTTGTCTATGTCTATTGTATGTTATTATTTATAGTCAAAAGTCATGAAAATTTTTAAATTGTCAAAATATTAAAAGTGTCAATTTTTTGATTTTAATGTCCATATGTTGAAAAATTTGACATTAATTTAGGCTTAGGTGTCATATAGAGTTTGTTAAAAAATTTATAAGTAAAAATTTGTAAAAAAAATTAAAATTGCCTTATAGACACATTTTCGCTTGTATGCGATGTCCATAAATTCATGCACTTGAGCTACATCAACATACCAAATAAGTAGAGAGCTTCATGTATTGGAGGTAAGAATATACATGGAGGATGGATGTATTTTAATTACCTCTTGTCATTCACCAATGATGGGGTCATACCAATGATTTGGTGATGTTTGTGTGTGTGAATAAGAATAGAAGATCATTCATGTTCACTTGGGTGGTGTGAATAAATGTAAACTTTACATTGTGGGGTGGAACATGGCACAATATTACATTTATAGAACATGACACAATGTTCAATCTCTAGCTTCTATGTGTGATTCTATATGTAAAGTATAATTCTCTATTTCCTATGTAATCTCGTAAAGTGAAAATGTGATGAGAGATTATGGATATACTTTACACATCATGATGTGGTTATTGGTAAAACACTCAAAAACCATCATTAGTTTTGGTTTGTGGTAAACCAATGGAAAACCACCACTCTCAATTTTTGTTTATCCATATGAAAACCATTCTATCTTGTTTTGTGGTAAACCAATGGAAAACCACCACTCTTAGTTTTTGGTTAGCCATATGAAAACCATTCTATCTTGGTTTGTGCTCAACCAATGAAATATCACCTAATCACAAAAGCAGGTGTAGTATAGGTTAGATGTCTTACCCTTCTTCATACTAAGGTAGGGAATGTTAATAAATCTTATGTTAACACTTGACTTGTGACAAGTAATATGAATAATTAAATTAGTAATTATTCACTAGTGGTTATATGTTAGAATATAGTTTGTTATTACTCTAACTATTATGGGTTATTTATGTGAGTCAAGGTTAGTATTAATAATCCAACTAATGTATTTAGGTTGAATTATTTGTAGCTTCCCTATATTTTAGGATATAAGTCTCCTATTTATATGTAATGTGTTTGAAGGAGATTAATATAGTCTAATATTATTGTTTATGAGATTAAATTATTGACCATGCTCTCTATGTTTTGCAACATTTGTTATTCATTACATGAGTTAATTCTTTGGTTCAACTCATTTATTCCACATCATATCCTTAACTACTATGTCTTATTTAAGTGAAAACATATCCACATTCTTGACTACTTTTGATAATGATAAATAATTTGAATAATGCCCCTTAAATATATTAGTCTCAAACACAGTATCAAGATATTTTGTAGAGTCCTTGATTGAGAATCTAGATGGTGTCAAGGCTCCCCTATAAGTCCTAGATGATGATGCAATGGTAATTGTGCTAAGTAATGGTATATCATGAGATTTTGATAATGAAATTTCTTCACTTAACTAAATCTCTCAATTTGAAATTTGTTTTGATAATAGTTAGGTATTTTGGGATTGCATAAAGTTGATGTTTGTTCAAGCTCAAATGATTAAATGATGTGGACTCGATTGGGTGGGCTCGATGTAAATAGATATCCTACATTTAATTTGAGTTCAAGTTCCATTACTTTTTAATGTATATGATATATGTCTATTATCTCATCACCTTTAATTAATTTTAATTTTACCACCCTATCCTAGTGTGCATGCCATATAGGGTGTCATGGTGTAACCTTTCACTATTTCCATGTGTCACTGTATAGCATAGTCAAAACTTTGCTTTCAAGTTGAAAGACATAGAATGAATTTTGGAAGGATTTGCTCCCAAAATTTATGAAATGAAAGATTATAAAACAATTTTTTTAAAAGGAATCCTTTTAATGAAATGCCTCTAAAATGAAAGCTTTCAATACAAAGTCTTTTAAGAATCTTCTTGGGAATAATGTTTCCAAAGAAAAAAAATTTGATAAAAAGTCTCTAAAATAATTCCTCTAAAATGAAACTTTTCAAAAAAAATGTTCCCTAAATGAAACTTCCCAAAGATAAACCTCCCAAACAAAACCTACCGAAAGGAAATTTACCAAAATGAAATCATTGATGAGAAAATTTCCATAGAGAATCTTTTCAAAGTAAAACTTTTTGAAGTAAAACTTTCTACAAGGAATTGTTTTGATGAAGATTTACCAAAGTGAATTTTTTGAATATGGAATCATTCAAATTAATATACCTTAAATACCTATTATTCAAATCCACTCTTTCCATTATTTTTATTAATAGGTTAGTCTGAGCAAGTGAATCAAATAGTATGTCATGACATGATTTTACGTTAAAAAAATGATTTTGTACAAGTATAATAAATATTATATCCCTCAGAACTCACAAATACCCCTTATATATATATATACATATATATATATATATATATATATATATATTCATCATTTCAAAAAAATGGGGGTCCCCACTTCTCAAAGAAAATACAGAGTGGGGTGTGTTGAATACAATAGAATCTCATAATGCTCTTTATTTTTATCTTGTACTCTTGATACAATATTGTAATTGTGAAGATTTTGGTTTCAATCCTTATATTACTATCATGTGGGTTTTTCTTTAATACATTTAGTTTCCCACTTTAAAACTCTTGTCTCATTTATGGCTTACACTTGAGAGGTAATTTAATCTTGTGAATTCTTAATTCTCACACTTTCATGCTATGCCATTGATGGTTATTCTTGGGATAAAATCCTTCAATTCATGATTTAGCTTGGATAATTTAATGACCTTAATACATTTAATATATATTTAGTTAAATATTATGTGGTTACATTATGAATTATATCATGAGCTATTGTAAGACCTCATGTTGAGATGATTCAATAGGAAAGACACATTTAAGTATGAAGGCAAGTAAGTAGTCTAGCTGTGCCTTTGATAATAAAGAAAAATTATGTTCTACTTGTATGAATTTGTGTATATAAACCCATTCATGATATGGATTAAACATAGCTAGTTGATATTTGGTTGGCCAACCTTTGCTAAGGTATAGGATAATAAGGATAAAATTTGTGACAAATATTAGGAGTGCCATGGAGAACCTCATTGGATTTGGCTACAAATCTTCATGATGGAATATATAGACTTTAAGAGCAACACTCCTAGTAATGAATGACCTTATTTAATATAATAAGATGTGTATAAAGCTTCATACTAATCAACATTATGTGGAGAACAAATGGGGAGCCTTGACCTATATTATTTTAAGTATATCTTAAATGTTTATGACTAGCCCTATGAGGAAGAATCCTAATTAAACAAATGAAGGAATGTTATTGGAATAAGTAATATAGTATGAATACAAAATTGAGTATGGATGTTACCTTGGTAAAAATATGTCTTGTGGAAGAGTTCTTATTAATGTATTAAATAAGATTTTTGCCTTAGAATTTTCATGTATCATAACCTTGTTTTAATAAAAGGAGAATAAATAGTAGAGAATGACACTTAGGATAGAATATTAATAACATAAGGTAACTAGATGGGTGCAACCATAGAGATACTTTTAGAGATTAATTATCAATTATCAAGGTTTTAGTAGGCCAATATTAAAATATGTATCTTTAAAACCATAGTAAATCCCTATATTAAGCTTTTTTTACTTGTACTAATGGACGAGGTCTTTGTCATAATGTTATAATATTAAGCTTCTAATGAATAGACAAGTTAGATTTTAGGTTGAGCTTGTTTGTTATTTTTAGATATTTGACTAAGCCAATGAGAATATTGTTTTAGTGTTGAGAGATTTTTTAAGCCTCAACATTTGTTTATTTCATCATTTTAGACTTACTATGATTCATTTTTTGATTGGATTCATAGTTGGCCTTAGATGTTTTCTATGTTTTCCTTAAATCATTTGGTTTTATCCTTGTTAATTTTTATGTGAAGGTTATTAGTTCCTTCAAATTTTATTAGACTTATTTACTATTTATTGTTAATTTATTTTAGCTTAGTCAAGTCACTTTTATCCTAGCTATTTTGGCAATTTACCTTACATAACATTTACCTTAGATACATGATGAGTTCCTTGTGCACCCTTTTTTGTGTAGAGTTTGTCTTAACCATTTTGATATGATATTTTTGTGGCCCTTTTTTCATATCTATTTAATTTCTTGGATTCTTTTATAAATTTTCCTTAGTCATTTTCATGAATTTTTGTAAGTGGTTCAGAGGAAGACACATATCATCCTCCTGCTAACTTAGGAGTGGCATCAACATAGCCTATTGTATAATTGGAATTTTGTATGTGAGATTAAAATATGTTACCATGTGGCATAATCCCAACAA
The DNA here is from genome assembly GCA_037957365.1 of Torreya grandis. Lineage (NCBI taxonomy): Eukaryota > Viridiplantae > Streptophyta > Pinopsida > Cupressales > Taxaceae > Torreya > Torreya grandis. Next base: position 2,146,053 of record JARHVA010002189.1, read on the forward strand.
CTTGATAGCCCAAAGATGACCTTATAGTGTGTATAACTCTAGACTCATGGTTTCTCAAGATGTTTCTATGTGGCATCATCCTAATGACCTAGTATCCTAGAGATGATCGTATAGGTCATAAACCCTCTAGGTACATGAGTTCATGAGATTATACCACATGTCATTATCCTATAAACATGACATTCTAGATATGTATGTATTAGGCATGAATCCCATGGGTAAGTAGGTGAGCAAGATGCTACCACACATAAAAGTATAATTGCTATGCTATTTTAGAGATGTTTCTACTAGGCATAAAAATCATTGAAAATTAGGTGATAAAGATGTTTCAAGGTGGAAAATCCCACTACTCTATTTTATATAGGTATCCATACTAAATGTGAATCTTATAGACCAATGAGCTAGCAGAATGTTTCCATGTGGCACAATTTCACTACTCTATAGACAAAAGGAAGACCCACTATCTCTCTAGAGTGGTAGGGTTGTGAGTTATCAAATGTTCACCATCTAGAATATTTTAAAGTATCTTGGGAAGAGATAAGTGGTAATAGTGTCCATAGGAACTTGAAGAGGATCTAAGCTAAATGAATTTATATAAATCTATTATTTAGTAGTTTTTACCATTTATAAGATAATGGTAGATGTAGGGATTGTAATTTAGTGTTTTTTATTGATTTGAATGTGTTATTTTGTTGGTTGGTTGTTTAGAAAGTGGTTTTTTGTGTTTATTTTGAGAGAAAAATGGGTGTGAAATTTTGGTATCATATCCAAAATTAAACTCTAGGAGATCTAGGTATAAATTTCATGAGTTGATCACCTTTTTAACTCTAGTTAATCTTGATTTGTGTAATTATATGTGATACATGTTAATAATATTTTTTTTTAAATATGTATTGTGTAGACAAGATGTCACAAAAGGAATAAATGGAAGGAAAATAAAATGGTGGTCACTAATAGCCTTGAATTATGTGGCTAATTGAAATCCATGTTCAAATTCTTGATAACCCATAATGAGTGATGGTTATACTAGATGAATTGTTTCCTCAAGATTTTATGCCACAAAATGGAGCCTCCCCACCCCATAGAAAGGATAGGAATGTTGGTCAACCTTAATAGTCTCATTATAAAATTAGAATTAATAACCACCATCAACAATATTTCAAGAGGAAATATACTCAGATAGAAACTCAACCTGTAAAATCTCCAAATGCAGGACCATGGAATACTTTGAATAAATGATTGGGTAATTGGACTTTTTAGGGTGCATCTTTTAGTTATGGAGCTATGGATCATCATACATGGGATTATCCTAAGAACACTTGATTGGGGGATACTCGAATCCTTATATGGACTAGTTATGAGAACCAAATTTATTTATAATCCTTATTATACCTATTTTTGTTATTATATCAAAACATGAAATGACTATGGTGTGTTGTATTTTTTAAACCATAATGGGCCTTCTTGTTATGAATCCCCTATTAATCAATATATGTATATGTGTGTGTATGAACATGTTGATTATTTTTTTTAAGTGCTAACTTGGATAAATGTACTTTTATTTAGGTGTTACCATGTTAATGGGAGGACATGAATCTGAATGAATTTGTCTTTATATGCTTGAAATAATGGTCAAGTTTTGTTAATTGAACTAATAGATATGAAAAGGTTGTAATGACCTCTGTTTTGAAATTATGAATTCACTAGGTAATTTGATTGCATATTCTTAAATTGTGGTAATGTTAAAAAAAGTGTTTCTCAATGTTTAGAGATTTAGTACCATTCAATGAGCCATGATATGGTAAAACTCTAATATTGAGGTGATGGATTAATTTAATATTGCCTTATGCTAACTAGTTGAGTGGTAATTTTTCATCTTGTTCGTGAAATAAGATGAATATCACTGAAACTAATCATATTAGGTATGTCTTAGGATGATTATTCTTTCATGAAAAGAGCATGTTAGATTTGAATATGTTAAGGCTACTTATTGCCTTGTGCATATGAGCATAGTATAACTTATTAGGCTATTTATGGGTGCATGTCAAATGGTTTCAAAGGTATATTCCTAGTTTTGAAGCATATGGAGTGAATTAAGGTAACCTCACACATTATTGATATTATGATGATAAATTAATCAATAGATAACTTTGTATATATGATAATGTTGATTGGCTAAATGAAACCCTAGAAGAGTAGATAATCATGATTACTAAGATATTATGTGGCAAAAACCTTGAAAGAAAACATTGGCATTACTAAATTGTTTCCTAATGAGAACTTGTCAATTTCGATATATAAAACCTGTAACTGCCTTGGGTACTTGTATAACACTATGTTTTAACATGAATATGAATTGGTGACCTCAAAGGTGTTATTCTCTTGAAATCATAGCCTCACATCTTGTAGTCATATAAAATCTCAAAATTGGTAGATTGAGTATGGCTTGTGACATCTAACCCATATGTCCCTATTGCATGCTCTTATGACCCTTCTATCCATCTTCTCATTGATTCACAATCATTCATAGACTTTTGAAGCCTCATTCTAGCTCAGCCAGGCTCCATTTTCCATGCTTATTCCATCCCTTGGGTCCCATACCTATAGGATAATAGTTCCAAACTTAGACTATAGTGTTGTACCCTATGGTGTCCTATTTCTAGTGTTCTTATCCAATCACATTTTGAGCCTAGGTGATCATTTTCTCCTAATTCCTCTTTCTCATTATGTTAGCCTAGATAAAATGCATCTAATCCATGACTAATAGATCTCTATAAAATCTCATTTAAACTTCATTTAGAGGGGATTGGAAATTATCACAAATTAAATCAAGAATACAAGTAGGACCACTAAGGAAAACTTCCCTATTATTTGCATATAACCATCTAATACATCTACCAACCTATTCAAACCCTTAAACCAATCCCTAGCCACCTCAAGCACACCCAATTTCACATTTTTTATCCCCATAACATTATTTCATAAAGCACATCAATTGGAAGAACTATATATGGTTGGATCCATCTTTGGAGTATTGGTATTTAGGCAACATGCCCACATAAGGTGTGTGGATACACATTTAGTGTATCTTACACACATTAACCCCCCCTCTTTCTCAAAATTTTCATTCAAGTTAATGAACAAGGAAGATATATGTTTGGATATTAAATCAACTCTACAATGAGCTTAATTAATATTCAAGACTTAAAATTTCATAGGTAGACTAATATAGGGATAGTAGATAAAACCCAAAAAACTTAGATCTATATGACTAGTTTGGACAATAGTGATAGGACTTAGACTATAGCATCAAAACCTAAAGTGTCCTATTTTTGGTGTTCCTATCCCTTTCTTGAATAAAATATAGATCATGATTTGTGATAGTGTCCTAGTCCTACACAACCAATACCAATTTTAGTCTCAGCCATCTCAGTCCTATTTAAGCTAAGTTATATTGTTCCTATTTCATTACTATTATTTGAAAGCTACAAAGCTCAAATAAATTATACAAATCAGTACTCTATTTATTGTAATATATTTTAATAATTTATTCAAATTAGACCATTAAATAAATTAGGAATAATACTCAAATATTTATAGAACTATTAAATCATTTGGTCAACCTAACTTACTTTGTTTGCATATAAAAACCCTAGGGTAAAATTCCTTGCCAAATTTTCCAATATTTTTTTGATTTTTAACCTACATATTTAAATAAAAAATTTGCATTACATTTTAAAATTCCTTATTAATTTTTTAAAACCCTAGTTGTATATACTAGGTCCTAATTCTTTTGAGGTATCACCCTACATGTTTATGAGATTTGAATCATTTTATGCATTCTCCAATTTGATATTTTTAGGAATTTACATTTCCTATATTTAGAAATTTCCTTCCATAACACTTTCCTTATTAAATTTTTTTACAAAATATTCAATCAATTTTTAATTTTTTTTCCTACTTTAATAATGGCCCAATACATTGGTTTTGATGAAACTTATAAAAGGGAACTTTAAGAACTCTTAACTAAACACCTTAACATGCAAGATTGCATGCTTAAAATACTACAAGAAGAGAAACAAAAATAAAAAAATGGTCAATCTTCTTAAACCATAGAGAAACTAGTTGTAAATGCGACTACAGGGGAAACTATTTCTCAACAACCCCCTATAACAACCTATTATTCCTCCATGCCACCACCAACTGCAACTAGTACATTTTTATCTCTTGATGTGGCTTCCCTTATGAAAGAGATAAAATATCTTCAATCCAAGGTGCTACATCTTGAGTAAGGTGCCTATAGACCTACAAAGGCCTTGGATTATTTTTCTCTAATTCATACACCATTGGTACATCATATTACTTCAACACCCTTTCCACTAGGTTTTTTTCAACCCAAGATCACTCTATATGATGGCAAGGGAAATCCAGAGACACATTTGAGAGATTTTCATGTATCATGATTGGACTATGTGTCAAATTATTGTCTATCAACCAAGCTATTCCATGGAGTCTAAAGGATTATTCTTTACAATGGTTCTATAGTCTACCAAATTAGTATGGTAATGTATTCAATCCTTTAGCCAACATGTTCATATCTCATTTAAGAATTAACATAGGTGACAAGATTTCATATACCCAAGTTTCACAAAAAAAATAAAGCTCAAAAGATTATCTCACAAATTATGTTCTTTGATATAAGACCATCTTGACTAAGATGACTATCCCCATGGTCGATCAAGAGTTTCAAGATCTTTTCAAAAAAAATCTTCTACTAGCTTTGCATGAGTCAATAATGTTCAAAAGGTTCTCTTCCTTCATTGAGATATGTCATACATTAAAGGAAAGAGAATTAAAATTAATTTCAATGGGCAAAATCAAGTACAGAAGTATATTAGAAACAATAAACAAGAGTAACAACAAAGTCCCATACAAACTAAAGGTCAATGATAACAAGATTCAAAATCAACCTATAGTTAATGTAGCTTTAGAGCCCCCTCTGTGAGTGGTTTTATCATCACCTCCTAGGGGAACTTTTGCCAATCTATAGTATCTCCAACTAAAGTTTTACAATAGCTATTAGAATGTAATATCATATCTCTCACTTCTATTTGGGAAGTTGGTCCAACAAAACCACTTTCATGTGGATATGATTAAAATTCATTTTTTATTTTCACATGGCACTAAGACAAAATAAATAGATGCATCAGTTTAAAACATAAGATACAAGACTTGATAGATGGTAATGTTATTGATATTGGCACTCTAGTTGAGCCTCATCAAGCAAAGTAAACATAGGACAAAGCATTGAAAATATTTTCAAATCTTTTACCAAAACATTAAAAACAAGAGATAAGGAATACATAAAGTGTTCACCATGTATATCATGCACATCCTCCACTAGCTACATACTAGGTACCTTACGTTGAGTTACACCCTTTGAGTAACATGACTAGTGTATACACTTATAGAGTTCTAGCAAGACCTTCAATCTCCTTCTCAAAATAGGAGATAGTTAAGGATGATTCAGATTATCATGCACTTTTTATCAGAGCTTACATTAATAATCATCCTATTCATAATGTTCTCATAGATAATGGATCCAGTGTGAACATGTACACTATGGCATTACTATAACATTTGGCATATTCAGAATAGGATATTACCCCAATGGACATAGTTATTAGTGGATCTATTCATCATATATAGAGTTCATTAGGTGAGATTTTACTTCCTCTATAGGTTATTCTAACACTTGTTGCCACACCATTTACTATTGTTCCTAGTGTAGGAGTTTTAAATATGTTACTTGGTTAGTCATGGATTTATAAACTTTATGTAGTAACTTCTACAATTCACAGATGCATGAAATTCATTCATGTTAATTAGGTTTTTATAGTTAGTGGAGTTACATATGAGTTATCACTCCCCATTTCAAATCCATCTTCTAATTTACAATCACTAGTTTCAGTTTTTCCTCTAATTCAGATTCAAACATAGTGGAGCCCTCCAATGCCAACATAAAAAGTTCATACACTTCTACAGAGGTATCTTTTATAAAAACCATAGTTTAATAATATTACACAATTTCCAACTAAAATGTTTACATCTAAGGTAGTATCATTGAGTTCCCATGCCTCTAAACATAAATCACATATTTAGAGAGATTCTCCTACTACTAGATGGGTCCTTAAGAGACCTATAGTTACATCCACTTTTGAAAGTTATAGGGGGACCCCATAGTTTGTTTCCACTAAAAATATTTTAGATAATCTACAACATATACAAATTTTAGAACCATAATATCAACCCTTATGTCATGTTTCATAATCATACATGATCCCTCTCCTTGATACAAGACACTATGATAGGGAGTCTCATAGGAGACTCATTGGCTAGTATCATTTCTTCTTAGTTTTGATTGTACATAACTTCTTTTCAATTTCTTGTATATATTCCTCTCATGATTTATTGTATGTAGATTATGTCAAAATACCAAAAACATTCAAATATATTAAAATATAAAAACATTCAAATAGTGAAATATTCAAAAACATTTCAATTATATGCATTATCCATACTTTACATTTCTACTACCATGATAGACTTACATTTGCTATTATGTGCTATTTTTTTCCAATTTATTTACATTACCATGCTTCACTTGATCTTATTTGAGTGTGTGTAGTGGCATCTAGATCCTTGATTACTTCACTCTACCCATTGAGGGGGCATCCTACTTCTACATTCAAGACCTACATCGATATATCTATCCTTTGGGGGATCTTATACATGACTACACCATCCAAGTTATGTATTTATTACACCACACACTATAGTTATCATATTGATCAATATTACTTACTAGCTTACACCGATTACTCTATTGACATTCACTAACATATAACACTTGTGTATTTATTCGCATATACCTAGTCTTTTTATCCATGTCTTACATACTTTTACTTTTAGATTTGATTAGTTAGATGTGATTATATTTAAAATATATTACACGTATTACTTTATTGCTTTACATATTTATATGTTATTGAATTTCTTATTTCCTATTTTATCTCCTCCATATGCCTTATAACATTTGTCAATGTCCTTTTCTTATACTTTACTATGTGATTACGACCTTCATGTTAGCCTTACATGTTTTAAATTATATGTGTATATGGAATTTGAACATGCCTTGTATGCTTCATTCATAATTTAGGTAACATGTGCCTAGGTCCCTTGTTTGCTTAGCCCCTTGGCCACTCTTGTTTGATTTTTGCTTCTTACCTTGTGTGCTTGTTGCTTGTTTACTTCTTACTATTTACAATGCCATGATACACATCATCCATTATCTTGATTTCTTGGATCCCATGATGGACATCATGCTCCAACCCTCCTTGACAACTAAAAACTAACAACTACCATTTCCAATTTTAATTTTGTACATTACACATGCTATAACATTATTATATCTATCTAGACATACCCTTGTTGATCCAATAATCTCTCTTAGAAACTATGATATATCTTAATAAATCTTTCTATTATCATTAATATATCATATATTTTGTAACAAACACACTTATAAGGCTCTTTCTTCTAAGGGTATTCATTGTAGGGTGTTCATTCATACCCTCAAAAGAAGGGGCAACAAATAGGGGTTTCGTCAAAGTTTAGAGCTCCTACTGGTTGAAAAATCAATTTTTAAAACACTCAAAATATTAATGAGAGGTCAAACTAGATAGAATAGACCCAAAAAATAGCGATGATTACAAAACAATCATCCATTTTAGTAAAGTAAAACAACACCAAACATGGAAAACAACACCAAATAAGGTGTTTTATTTCTAGTGCTCCTATCCAAACAACAAAAAACTTAGATTTTTTAGAAATAGGAAGAAAGGTAAGCTCAGCTATAGTTTTTCACATATAGTTTAGTTTAAAATTAGTAGTCTTAGTACAAGTTTTCTTAGATAATCTAGATATAAGGGGTATCATGCACAACATGATGTTTCTCACTTCTAATTTTAGATTGGGTAGTTGGTATAACTTCTAGATCAAAATCCATGTTACAGACACCAATGATTGGGGTAATGTGTGTGTCATGTTTGACTTATTTTCTTTTTAAGTTCAATATATTACCCAAGAATTCTTAGCAGTTGCATGCCTTATTCCATCTATAGGTGGTTATAATAATTTTAGAGTGGCTTTCATATAAGCCTAACCTCCACATTTCTAAGTGGCTTTCATATAAGCCTATTGCCTAGTTTTGGAGTGGCTTTCATACAAGCCTAATATCCACCTTTCCAAAGTTGTCCAAGATTAGCCTAGTTTTTAGTACACATTCAACTATCCATGCCACATTATCAAATTATAGATCATTCATGGGCTTCAGAAGCCATCTCATATGACACACATTCATACTGATATTATTTGATAGCTTCACTTCATGAGGCAATGATGGAGCCAAAGGGCCAACCTTTGTATTCTTGAGCCACATACTCAGAGGGATTGGACACACTATCCAAACATTTATTAATACATGCAAGATCACATAACTTTACTTATTGGGTGATGATGGAGCCAAAGGGCCAACCTTTACATTTTTAAGACACTCTTGGTGAATTGAGCACACAACTCCATTTTTAATATTAATCTTGGTACAACACATACCCAACATTACTTAGCATCATTAAGCATCACTCAACATCACAACAAGTTTTGTATTGGTTTGCATACCCAGTGAGGTGTATTTATTCCTTTCTCTCCCTCTCTCTCTCTTACCTAGCTTTATACATTCTTATTTTTGATATATCATATCTAGTAAGAATTTATCTATTCTTTATTTTATTTTTTATATTTACACTTCATGACATGCTCTTTTTATGCACACCCAACATCACACAAATTCATGGGATTTTCCCTTATAGGTAAGTTTAGGTACTTTTTCTACTTTTCCTTTATCCTAGTATTTCACTTTGTTGCATCACTAGAATAAAGGGAGGGAAAATGTAGTCATATAAAATTTCAAAATTGGTAGATTGAGTGTGGCTTGTGACATCTAACCGATATGTCCCTCTTTCATGCTCTCATGACCCTTATATCTATCTTTTCATTGATTCCAAATCATCTGTAGACTTCAAGAACCTCATTCTAGCTTATCTAAGCTCCATTTTCCATGCTTATTCCATCCCCTTGGGTCTTATACCTATAGGATAAAAGTTTCAAACTTAAACTATAGTGCTGGACCATATGGTGTCCAATTCTAGTGCTCTTAACCAGTCACATTTTGAGCCCAAGTGACCACTTTCTCCTGATTCCTCTTCCTTTTTATGTTGGCCTAACATGAATGCATCTTACATATGACCAATATATCTCTATAAAATCCAATTCAAAATTCATTTATAGGGGGTTGGAAATTATCATAAATAAAAGTAAGAATACAATAAGGAACACTAAGGAAAACTTCCCTATTCTCTCTATACATCCATCCAATATAGCTACCAGCCTATTCAAACCCTCACACCAATCCTTAGCCATCTCAAACACACCTAGTTTAGTATTTTTGCATCTGAATAACACTATTGCATAAATCACATCAAGTGAGAGAACCATATATGGCTTGATCCCTCTTTTGAGTATTGGTATGTATGTAGTGTGCCCACACAAGGGGTGTCGATACACATTTAGTGCATCTTACACACACTATCCCCCCACCCCCCTCTTTCCCAAAGTTTTAATTTAAGTTCAAGAATAAGGAATATATAGTGTTGGAAATTAAATCATATTTATAAAGAGCTTCATCAATAGTCAAGACTTGAAATTTCATAGGAAAACTAATACAGGGATAGAGGACAAAACCTAGAAAACTCAAATTTCTATGACCAATTTAAACAATAGTGGTAGGTCTTGGACTATAGCACCATATGCTGAAGTGTCCTATTTTTTATGCTCCCATCCTTTTACTAAATGAAATATAGATCCTAATTTATGATAGTGTCCCAATCCTACACAACCAATACCAACTTCTATCTCATCCATCTCGGTCTTGTTTAAGCTAAGTTATATTTCTCCTATTTCATTACTATTTTTAGAAAGATATGAAGGTCAAATAAATTATACAAATTAGTACTCTATTTATTGAAATCTATTTTACTAATTTAGTCAACTCAGACCCTTAACTAAATTAGGAATAATACTTCAATATTTTTTAAATTGTTGAATCACATCTCTCTTGCCATAATTATTACACTTGCACATATAGGTGGGACCTAAATATAGGTTCCATTATGTCTAAATTCTCCTGTTAAAGTAGGTAAAGCCAAATTTCACTTCCAAATCACACCTTGGTAAGTGGTAAATATATACTAACTATATGTGTGTCCTCTAAAGAGGCACATAGTAATAGCTACTCAACTTTATCATTTTGTGTAGTAGTATCGATAGATTGCCCTCTTATATATTATTCATGAAGTTGATAGTATTATTTTATGTAGTAGCAATCATGTAGCACCAATCTACATGTTATTAATCATAATTAAACAACAATGAAGTTGACAAGATAAAGTGGTCATTGGTTCCATGAGGAATTTTTATAAGTAATGACTAGTGGATCACCCTACCATCTTATCTTATTTTTCTCCCCTAAGTGGTTTGTAGAGATACATAGTGATCATATTGTGGTATAATTTCTATTAAATGTGCTTGTTAATATTATTTTAAGTTTTATAATCTTTTGTTTGTATTCCTTGGAAACCAACATTGTTTTTTTCTTGAATTTAAATGTTTCAAGCTAAATGTTAATAATGGAATTCATTGATGAATTTTTGTTGGATTTTATTTCATTATTAAGGTTAATTTTCACCCTTTTTATTGTTTTTACACTTAAATGATTATCTTATGTTTATTGAAGTGATTATTATTTTTTTTGGTGTTGGTTTAAAGTGTTAGTATGTGCATTATGTCACTTAGGGTGAGTATAGGGGAAAAAAGTAGTTTAGAGCATATATTATCGACTAATCTCTTACTCTCTACATCTTGACATGATTAGGGCCATCTTTACATTGATTATCTCTTACTCTATATGCCATGACATGTATAGGGTTATCTATTCCTCAATTATATCTTACTCTTTATGCTTTGACATTCTTAAGGTTGTCTTCACATTGACTATCTCTTACTCTTTGTGCCTTTACATGCATGGCATTTTATATGAATTAAATACCATTCTTAGTGGGTTGACATCTTAAGTGCCACACATATAATGATCTATACATAATTCTCTTGCCTAGTGGATCAATGTCTTACGGGCCACATACATATTAAGAGGCATAATGATTATTGGCTCATGGACTAATGTCTTAAGGGCCACATATACATTTATTGACACATTTATTTTTGGTTAGTGGACTAATGTCGTAAGGGCCACATATATATTGATCTACACATAATTATATTGGCTAGTGGACTGATGTCTAGAGAACCTCTTTCCTATTGAGTTTCACATGATATCTTGGATGATAGACTGAGATATTTAGATCCAACATAGATTAAATGGCATGGAAGTGTGTTGCTTTAAATATTTAATGAATGCCATGGTATATGGAAAAGGGAGGAATTCCCATGCTTATATTCTTCTTTAGTATAAGTAATGTGATGGGATTCATTTCCCCATAGTTTGGTTATTCTAAAGATCCTTTATGTTTTATATGGCATTAGATATGTTAACTCAGTAGCACCCCCTATGTTTATGATAATTCTATATGAGATCATAATCGTATAACCAAGACTTGAGTATATTTTAGAAAGATGGTTTTATTTTGATTAACAACTGTCATCCTTCCTTAAGAACAAATTTCATATTCATGTAGCATTTGAACTCTCATGCTTATAGCATATAAATTATGAGTCTAAATGGTTTGAGATAGAGGAGTTTTGTAATATGATTTACATTAGAATGAATTGCCTCTTTCATAAATTAATTGTAATTCAACCATCATCCAATGTAATTAGTGAAATATCATGTTGTAGCATAGCCTTGAGTAGAGCAAGGCTTGGTTCTAAAATTATACCATTTTAATCTCTAAATTAGAGATATTTTATTGGGAGGAATCTCAAATTGTTATGATCAAGGATTGAAGTGTCCATATGAGTTTATCATAGGAAATTATCATTATGTTGAAATGTTAGTATCAGTCTTGCATGAAAATTATGGGAAATGGAGAAGTTGTTCTGCCTTATTTGCATTAAGTGCTTATGTTATTGTGTGTGTATTATAATATGTTGTTGCAACACTAAGTGATGGTGGTCTATGAGTATAATATTCATGTGGGTATCATATCAAAGTCCTCTTATGTTGGACATAGTGCTAGGTTATTTGATCCTCTCATGAATGTCATGTTGGTAGCATATCAAATTAATCTTATGCTAGACACAATGGAAGGTTGTTTTATCCTCCCATGATTATCCTGATAATAACATGGCAAAGTAATTTTGTGTTGGCATGGTGAAAGTTTGTTTCAACCTCACATGGACTTCATGATGGAATTAATTCAATTCCTCATGTGGTGGGCATGATGATAGGTTGTTCAACTCTCCCATGACCATTGCCATACAAATTATGTGAAGAAACCTTACACAAATGGAACTCATGACTTATGTTGAAATTACTATGGTGATTCTATCACATCATTATAAAATATAGTAAGAGAATTAGTATCAAAATATTAATAATCTAGGGTTATATAAACCTTGAATAGTAAAATATGACTTAGAAGATTATATTAATGTAGGTCAAACCTCCATATGTGCTTAAAGATCCTTACAAATTATAAATGAAGAAAATCAAGGGTTGTTTGAAATATAAAGGAATAATGTGATTGGTTTCAAGTAGAAGTTGGCCTCGACATTTAAAAACACCCTTTATTAATGCAATTAAATGCTCATCTTGGGTGCCTACTTGGGGTGGCACATATGTAATTCATGATGATGTTCTAGCAGTCCAATGGATTTAGAAACCTTATTCGATGAAAAAATAAATACAACATCAAGGAGAATACCCTTTTTAAGGATGACATAATTTAGGGAACCTCATGAGACAATAATTTGATGATGTTAAATTGATGGTTATACTTAGTTGATGGTGATGGTTATGAAGGTAAGAAGATTATGCACATGATAAATGTTGGCTTAGAAATGTTTAAATTATTACCTTAGACCAAAATTGAAATTACATACTCATTAAGGTGTTATAAGAATATCACTTCATAACCATTTTAATTGCTTGGTAATCTAATTAGGTTGGTTTAAATAAATGATCTAGTATTGTATAATTACAAGCTTCAATTATTAGTATAGCCAAAGTGTGTAGGAACAGGTCATTACCAATGAAGGAAAAAGGACTATGTCAAACATTATTATATAATGTGTGATCCTGCCTCTAATACAAATATTGTATTGAACCTTACCTGATCCTAATTAAATTCCTTGTATACCACTCAACCCTTTATTTGTCTTAGAAGCAGCCATAGGACTCTATTAAACCTATCATGCACCATTATAGACTGGTAAAGAGTGTATACATAATATTTTTTAACTTTATCAACTATTGATGAATTATCTATTGTAATAACCTATCGAGTCCCAATCCCTTTGAGTGCATGCCTTAAATGGTGCAGCAAGAAAGGGGTGGGTAGAACATTAGTGCTTTATAGGATTGTTATTCCCTATACCACCTATTGATATCTACATAACCATCTCTTATACACTTACTTAAACTTTAAAACCTCTATTACACACTCCTCCAAGTAATTTTCCACCTTACTTATTCCCTTCCTAATCCTAAAACACCTTTTTGATAGATTATAGTACACTAGTCTCTTGGGTTGAACCTGTATTTAAATTTTTAAAATCATGTCATGGGTTTATGTTAACCTTGGATGACCTAGACCAAGACCTAACTTATTTTTATCAAATAATGATATAGATTAAAATTGGGCCAATCTTATTGGACAAATTTTTAGAAAGGTTTAGTGTTATATCTAGCTATATATATGCATTAATTTCTATCATTTATAAAGAAGAGAATAAGAAGAATATTATATCTTGCATTTGCTTATCCACCATTCTACTTAAGGAGCATAACTTAGGGTTTCAATAATTTATTTGGAGATATGTATCTTGTCTTATGGATAATTATTCTGGATCCATAGAGAATTTGTGTATCCTATATCTGACATATCCTTGTTATCCTTACATACCACAATAATCTCTTATGAAGAACCTTGGCCAAGGGAGATATTGAGGCTTAGTGTTTCATCTTCAAAGGTAAGTATTCCTATCTTTGTTCCTCATTTGTAAGAGCAGATATATTTTCATTTGTACATCTCCCCCATACATTATAATTCTTATACATTGACTTGAGTATATATCTTCTATGCATGCTTACCTTTTATGTTCATTATGACCACTTTGTGCCACAAGTTTTGATGAACACTAGATTAGATTTTACTTTATTTTGAATATACTTTGTGAATATGAAAACATAGGACCTAGCTAGGGTTATTTCATAGTGTTTCTTGACTAGAGGCTTTGGAACCCTCTCTAGTGATGTTATTTTGGTAAGATATCCCTTGGTTAAGTCTAACGGATCCACCTAGTTATGACCCCAAATATCTAATGTATTAATAAACAAAAGTGTAAGTAGGTTTTATCTTCTTTGAAATAGGATTGTTTAATATGCCAAATTTATTTTCATTTGTATATATTCTAGTGAACACAACGTGAACTAAACCCTTATAGGTTTTATTTAATGGTTTTAGTTTATCATTATATTATATATTTCTATTTTTCCAATACTATATTAAACCTATCAGTATATCTCTAATAGTCTAGTGTAGCTTTAATACACATTCATCCTAAAATGAATTTATTATATCTATGTAGGTCTTTTCCAAATATATGTGACTTGATTGATCATCACAACATAGTCTTCTTCTTAGTTGCAAGATTTCATACATAGTCAATCCATTCAAATTTATTTCTAGTTTTCTCTTTTCACCATACAGGTTTGTAAACATGGTCAAGCAAATTGTCTCTATTCATAACTTCTTTTTTGGCACATAGTTTCTACAAACTCCATAAAATTATTCAACTCTATTCTTAGAATATTATAATTAGCCTTAAATATCACAACATAAATTTTTCAAACTAAGCATCTTCAAAACCACTAAGGTTCATTCTTACTCTCTCTGTCATTTCAATTTTTCATTTCTAGTACTATTTTTCACAAGTTTATAGTCTATAAAATTATAACCCTACAACAAATGAGGTTGACTCAGTCAACATAATTTTGTATCTTGTCTTTTATCTAGAATACATAGTTTACCTATTTGGCTATGTTCTTCTAGATCTTTCTTTCATAGAACAGAAGTGACCCTGTCGACTCTATCTTGTATTGTTTGCATATAGTTTTGACTAACCAACTCTGTACTCTTCATAGTCAAGGAATTAACCTCTTTTTTATAGTAATTAGTTCAATTTTCATTTTATTTTCTTTCATGCTTGAAGTATCAAACATATATTATTTAGTTTTTTTTTAGTTTACCGATTTAGTCACACTATTTTTATCTTTTTCACACATTTGTAAATCACTTTATAAAAAAATAATTAATCATTTTTCTTCTTAAGGCCTACTTAATTGGATTTCATCACCAAGGGGGAATATAACATAGTTTTTTAGACAAGTATAAACACATGGTTGATGGTATATATTGGATAAGCACCTAACACCCTTATCACTATGAGATTGTGAAGTGAGGGGGTAGGCCCTAATACCAATCTAGTACCATCACCAATATAGATCCCTCTTAACCTAAACTTTCTTAAACTAACCATATATTGATTTTAATTCCTTATTATATCCAACTCCCTATCACATTAATTTTAAATTTTATTATAACTAATAATACTTAGAGATGACCAATTAGTTAGAATTTACATTCAAGTTATTGTTTTTTCTTTGATCATTGTATTTTGTATTGTAAAACTTTCATTATCTAATGTTAATGCAATGTTTATGCTATCTATTATAATTCAATCAATCAGATTGATCCATTTTCTTGTGTGCTTAATTTCATTTTCTTAGTTATTATATTGTAATAAAAAAATCTTTTTTCAAAACATTATGATCCATATTAACATAATCTCCTATAGATGGTTCATCTTGTTTGTCTTTAGTAGACATTTGCTCTATTTTACTATGTATATTTTTCAAATTATTTAGTTCTTACATATATAATACACATTTGACCTACCCATATATGTAGTTTATCTTCTTATTTCCTATCTATCAGTACATAGTGAAACTATATAATTATGTCCTCTTGTTCTCTACTCTATTTTTTGTTTAATAGAAATATGTTGACCTATTCTATTTTGTATCTTATTAATTGATTTTTATTTACATATAATATTGTTTTAGCTTCCTTTTTTCATCATGAATTTCTTGTTTGAGAATAATACAGAGTTAAATATAACAAACATGATGAGTCTTACCAATCCTAATAAGCTTCCCAAAAAATATCTTATGGCTCCCACTTTATATCAAATAAATGTTCATCTTTCCACTTGCACTATAAATTATTAGACTCATCATTCATCCTTAGTTTTTAATCCTTTGTTCTCCTTAAAATATGAGCATGATTTAGAGTACACACCTAAAATTCTACTATTCATTAATGAATTTCCTCAACATAGAAGAAATGACCCTTCAACCATTTTTAATCTTATGATAGGTCCTCAAGTAGAATAACCTCTTTCACCCTCCCCCTCCTTATCTCATATATTTTAGGTCAAATCTTTCTTTGATTATTAACCTTTTCCTTCTATTTTGTCTCCTTCACACACCATGACATCTTCATTTATGACTTATTCAACCTCCATGATATGTATCTCCACTAACATGGTAGGTTTGACTTCTAGTGGGCCTTTTACAAATACCCTTATCCTTAATCATGCCACAAGTGCATAGTTTGATACCAATGATAATCATGCTACTAGTGCTTATTTTTATACCAATACTACTCATGCCACTAGTGTGGCACATGATATTACTCATAGTTTAACTCAATACACTAATACCAATACCAATGCATCACATATTGTGAACACTAGTCAAAATACTTCTTAAGCTCATAAAATATTATTACAAACACTCAATAAAATTCATAATTTTCAAACCAATAGTTCAAATCAAATGGTGTAGATGTAAAACCATGTCATTAACCTTGAAAATCAACCCCAACAAGTTTAATGGGGATCATACAAACTGGATGCCCCTACCCCCCTTAGGGATTCTCATGGTAACCTTATTACTCAACCACCCTTTGTTAATAAATAAATAAAAAATATCCAAAATGAAACTCTTGTACCTAAAATTATTAAAATCAACATAGTAGGTATCACATCTACCATCACTTATAATGTGTCTATTGATCCCACATTGTGCATAAAGATATTTGGTAACCTTTATAAATATTGGGTCAATTTTAATACCTTTAATTATACCAATATATTATCTAAAACACTCTCAAAAAATGCTTTAGATTGGTATAATAAACTAAAACCTCATTCAATCAGTAGCTTGGAATAATTAGTTAATCACTACTACATGAATTTCAAACTAGTGATCTTCTTGAGAATAACTTAGCTCACTTTATAAATTGTAAACAACTTCAGACTAAAATGACATAAGATTTAATCAAATGATGAATAACTTGTATAAAAATTGTGAGTATATAATGGTGGATGATAAACTCTTCCAATTATTCACTAATTTTCTATACCCCAAGTTACAATATCAGGTTAGGAATCTATCTCCAAGAACTTTGGAAGAAGACCTTGACTAATCTAAGCAATAATATTTTATCATGAACCAATTTGAACCATCTCAACCTAACATGACCATACATAATCTCATTAACAACAAAAACCATCATTCTACCAATAATGACATTATCTATACTTATAATAATATTCATAAAATTCAAGCCATCATTCCCAACAATACTATGGAGCATGCTTCCCCTCCGAACAACACTCATAATCCTACATATTCACCAAAAAAACATTAATAACCATAAACCATTATTATTATTTAAGCTTTAAAATCCTGTTCCAATGTCTTTACCATGGTATCTTGACCCCACTAATCCAATGAAATCATGGTATGATCCAAACAAATTTTGTTGGTTTCATATAAGTTGGGGCCACTCTCACAAGACATGTAGATAATTATGTAATTTACCTCTGGATTTTTGAAAAATTTGATCATGAATCACTCATTTTCAAGCATAAAAAAGTATATAATATACTTTAAATCCCATGAAATACAAAATAAAAATCAAAGATTAAATCAAGTTAATTCTCATCTTGATATATATAAAAATCCTCTTCCTAATCATCAAGATAGCAATGTTAAGCCGACTCCCTATAAAAATATTGTAAAATTTTTTATATACCCCACTAATAATTAATAAAATATGGCAAATATTAATAACATGTGAGGAGTAGTTGATTTTATCGACTTTAATCCCACACCCATGCATTAAACCTCTCAAATATTCTACATCATTCATGACACTCCCCCATATCATTTAATGAAATTAGGAAAAGAGGATATTATAAATTTCTAAGAACCACTTTCAATAACTCAATTTTATCATACCTCTCACACTATCTCTACTCTTCCCCCAACATCTACACATCTAGACAATATTCCCCAAACTTCTAATAGTATTTATTCAACCCAATCACAAGAAATACCTCAATATACCAGATCAACACCTAAATACAATCAACCTATTTTTATTCAACCTAAACTGACTATATCTTACCAAAATAAAATTAATTTTACTTCCAACCCTCCTTCATAGGAGCTCTTGCAACATTATGTGCCTATATCTATAAACCCTCCATGGGTTATGATCAATGGAACCCCATTGTAGTAATTTCTCATCTCCCATATAAAATATCTATTATCACCAAATATTTCATCCTATATGAGGTTCTTAAAGACTACTCTAACATGTATTCAACATTTTAATACCTCTAGGCCTATGGGTTTCCTATAATAGAGGTAGACTTCTAGGTTTAAGGTATAACTCCCTAGATTGAACTTTAAGTGCTTATCACCTACACTAAGTAATTTATTATGTGAAAAGGGGTATAAATATGAATTAATGTAAACTATTAATAAGGGTTTGATACACCATAAGTATCTCCAATATTATATCATACTCTTTCACTAAGAGACAAGACCTACAACACTAGCTTCAAAGTCCTAGAATACTCTAACATTAGTATTTCAATATGGAGGTGATATGTATGAAACTACTCAAGTTAAGTGTAAAAAAGGTTATATTATAGACACTAAGGGAAATTTTAAAATTTAAGGTAATAAAACACATTTTCTATACTCCATATGAATTGTTAGAATGAGAATCTCTTGTACCTAAACATGAAAAGACAAAGAGAAGACAAGGATAGATGTTTATCACTAGAATTCATCATAAATCACTTCACACACTTAGCTAAGATGTTTGAGAAATTAAATAAATATTTAAATTATTATTCAAAGGATAATTACAACATCAAACAAATAGGTATTTTCATACTAGGTGTGGAATTTTATTAAAAAAGAGCAAAAACAACTAGTACTAGTAGAATGTGAGAGAGGAGAGAGAGAAGTGGAGATCAAGGGTCATAATTCCACTTGTCAAGGAATTAAAATTAGTTATGTTTCATAGGATTAGAGTATTAAATATACCATTAAATGTATCTTTAGACAAATGTCCCTCTAAGGCATGAAAACTCCTCAAAATTGGTGTGGGATCTTTTAACTACCTTCTTAAAAACTACCTTCATCATTTGGCCTCTCTTGATCACTCCATAGAAGACTAGGGAGAGATTATACATGTGAACTATTATGGGGGGGTTAATAAAAATATCCAACATGCATTAGATGTGTCCCTAACCACTGTTATTCTTGTGGACAAGTTTTCTCACTACTTATAGTCACCATCATCCTTCTTCCAGTCATTCCTCACACTTGTTATTCAAGTGACCTTTAGTTTTATAAAAAATACATAAAATTATTATAATGACAATTTTAAAGTGGCCTTGTATCCTTAAATACATAATTCATACCTTAAAAGGCATCCCAATTAGACATATCACCTTCTCACTCCGTGATCACCCTCCATTCTCATTGTCTTCCATAGACTACCTGAAGTGAAGGTGTTTAAATATATACTTGTGTGATTTTTTAAATAAATGCATCAGCATGATGATTTATATTAGGTCTCACTTTATCTCCCAAAGTTATTATCACCTTTCAACTCTCTCTTAAACCTATAAAACATCAAAATTTATCAATAAAATTAGTTCTATACCATGTCCATATAAATAGGGTACAATTGAATTTGATGGGAAGGAGCCTAATATAATTATCTACAAGTAAAAATCACTTTCTTGATTAAACTAGCTCATTTGGATTTATCTTTCCTCCTTTCTTTCCAAGCAGGTCAAAAGTTAGGGTTTTAGAGGGTTTTAGGACATTTTGACCATAAACATTTGTTCATAAAAGTTATACATTTGATTAATGAAAAAAATCACTAGAAGAATGTTTATGACCCTTTTCAACATATCATATCTCCTTGAGTCTCCATGCTAAATGTTTGTACTAGTGTGAGCTTCTAAAGATGGCTTCTTGATCCTTTCTTTTCATTTGATGTACCTTGAGTTGTTCTTAAGATAATAAATGAATTTCTTTATCTCCTCATGCATACCAAAGGGTATAAAAAATATCACACCCTAATTTTAAGGTTCTCTAATTCATTTTATGGTTCAACTAGTCATACAAGTGATGACTACACCCCTTTAGGGCTTTAGTCCTAATTAAGGCCTAATAGGCCTTACTATGTCTTTGCATGTTTAGGCCATCCTATTTAATTTTTAGAACCTATGAGGCATCATACATAAATTTTAATGTTCAATATAACCCTATAAACCTTTTTTTAAATGTGTTAGGTCTGTATGCATCTCCCCTTATCACCCACTCACTAAACCTATAGACTTGATTGCTCTAAGAGTGCTCGCTATCTAAGATAGGATAGAGGGAAAGAAATTTACATATATTCTCAATAAATTTAAATATATGAGGAGATAAATTAGGTTACAATGTTATTTTTTATGAATTTTTAGAGTTGGGTCACCTCTAAAAATCCATTAATACCCCAACTTTATAAAACATACTTTCAAGCTATAGGACTATACACATAGTTCGTATGAAAATTTGGGTTTGTTAGTTTGTCTTGATAATTTGGTATAATAAATGTATATATACATGGTAATAGTCCTATTATAAATTTATTCACAAATTCATTCCATCATTAATATATACCAACTCTTAACTTGTACCATATACTAGTCTAATTAGGAGATAATATCCTATGTTTCTCAAACAAAGGAAGTTTCCTGTAGGGTATCACTTAGATTCATACCTTATGTCATATTTATACACTCTTTGAAGTGATAAATACCATATCATAGTCATTAATACTTATTCACATCATGCATATACTAGGCCAACCTCTAAACCACCATGTTCTAGTAAGTAGTCACTCTAGAACCAAACTGTGAGTGGTCATTATGAGGTTAAAAAGACACTTGTAGATGACCTTCATACCAAAACCTTGTATACTGACCTATTTAGATGATATGGATATTATGGTGTTATATCCATCCAAGTGGGGTCATTTTTTTTAGGTTATACCTCTATCATTCCACTATTATATTGTGAGGTCATTGAAACTCAAAACATTGTTTAGAATACTGAATGACTGTAGTGAAGAATTACTTAAGTTTTAAACCTTCCTATAACACCCTCTCTTGTCCAAAAATGCATATTATTTTGAAATTAATTATCCTTACATGTGGGATACATGATTTAATCATTCAAACCTATCTATAATTCATATGACCATATTATATTATGGCACCAAGTATGGACAAGACACTATTTTGGAGGAATTAAGGTAATCTATCCTTGAAGTAACCTTCTTAAAATGAAATGTAAGATTTAAGTTTATTTTTTGCCTTGTAATTCCACCATTGATATTATTTTGATCTCTATGTTTTTATACCTTATGATTCCTTCAAAAAAAATTCAAACACTTCATGCAACACCCTTAGTCTTCTTTTGGAGTCACTTGTAGGTCCATATGTAGGACATAAGGCCATGATCCTTTATAAATGCTTTAATACTATTGGAGTCACTTATAGGTCCATTCTATTAGAGTCTCTATAATAGATATTAGACCTTGTTGAATTTATAAAATTTATCCTTTAAACCTTGAAATACTTCAAACCATTTCACATGCTCTCATTTCAACATGATTAGTCTTATGTGGGGTACTTATACTTGCACATAAAATATATGGAACTATGTACGGGTAATACAAGACTATGGGCATGATGAATCAATTGTTTCAACCAATATCAAACCATTTCCATGGTTAAAAATTTATTATCAACACCTTATGGAACTTATCACCACTTTTTCATGTCTTCATCACATCAACATGACTATATAGGGGTCCTCTTACATGCCTATAGATGAATACTTGCAAGAAAATCTAATTTTGTACCATATATGACTATGTTACTCCATCAAAATATTAATTGGAGACCAAAAATTCTTATGATATACTTATCATCATGTTTTAAAATTGTAAAACAACATAAAATTTGATTTTAATGTGAAAACAAGAAGGGAAATTTCATTACAAAGGAACTCTTGTGTGTCGACTATGATAGTGTCTTTCACTAGCAACATAAGAGGATTCAAGCCCAAATTTTTAATTCCACACATAAAAACCATGTTTAGAATAATTTGAATAGGATTTTCATGCTCCTAAGGACAAATTATAGTACTTATTTTTTATATACCATTTCAAATAAAAGAGAAACCTATAGGGTGTGGGGATAATCATGTAGAAAAGAGCAGTCAACTTCCAAATGATGGTTCATAGAGCATAAGAAATAAATACTTGAAATAATATCATGAAATGGAATTATACTAATATTAATATCTACCACCAAGTGGATTTTATCTAAATCAACACCTATTTTCCATACCAGACCAAAATTGGTTGGCTATTTTTGCCTACCTAGTGAACTAATAGAAAAAAATGGTTTTAGGCCATTTTAAAAT
Organism: Torreya grandis; assembly: GCA_037957365.1. Taxonomy (NCBI): domain Eukaryota; kingdom Viridiplantae; phylum Streptophyta; class Pinopsida; order Cupressales; family Taxaceae; genus Torreya; species Torreya grandis. The sequence goes on from JARHVA010002189.1 coordinate 2,169,325, forward strand.
GTTTTAAAGCTTACCATATGTGATAATGTGTTCAAGGAAGATTAAGAGTCATAATATAATCTTGAAACACATGAAACACTCCTATATAAGTCATACAACTACCAAAACTTCCTCTTTTTCCAATTATTTTCTTGATTTCAATCAGTACCTATAAGTTTTTAGTTAGGACTGACATGTCTGAAAAGGAACTAACATGAAATATGTTTATAAAAACTTTAACACCTTTTTATACTTTTGAAAACTTTATAAACCTTCATAAATGACTCATATATAACCCTTTACATGACATAAACTATCTATGGACTAAAAGTGACCATGACAAAGAAAATGACATATCAAATAACCTCAAATAGGACCATGATACATGATATAAGATCTTATATGACCCATATATCAATTTTTATACTATATGGGGTTGACCTATTTTAACTTGTGGTTAAAATAATCAACATTCTTAGTGATTTATTATGGGTGTCAAGCCATCTATGACAAGACCAATAGCCTATTCCTATCCATTGGTATATGTAGTCACCTATACACAAGTTTTACACTCATTATCCTTTAAAACCACACCAAAAAATAAGGAAAGACACGCAAAATTAGACACACCAAATGAAACACATGTGTTCTCAAGAACACTTATGGAACACACATACACAACTGAAACAAAGCCACACACCTATCCTAATATTTACAAGACCTCAAATTTAAGGTGAACCATAACTCACCATGCTTCAACTAGGGTCAAATATGGTTACTCTTGCATGATTGTTGCTCCATAGAAGTAAAGTGTCATGTGAGTCATGATTATCATCAAATAGCCTCTCATGTTGATGGTATAAAATCTTACCATCTTTGGGTTTTGTTATATTTACAAGTGTGTTATTTTGAGCTTTCAAAGATGCTCTTTCTTTCCCTCTAAGAGCCTTGTTTGGAGCTGAAACCTTCTTAGATATTTTCATGTATGATTGATGTTCTTTAATATGAAAATTTAGAATTATCAATAATGTATCAACCTTACTGTCTTCATTATCATGATTTATTTGATGCTTGGGAGAATCAAGTTATTATTCATTCTACTTCACCACATCTAAAAATGATTCATATTTAGGTTGAAGTGTTGATTATTCCTCAATCTTACAAACTTATGTCTTAACTTCACTATTCCTCTCTATGAATACAAGATCTTTGACAATAGTAATAAATACACTCTCATATTTGATAAACATTCCTCTTTCTTACTCAATATGACACTCAGCATATTTCTTGTTAGGCTCATTATCAAATATATCATCAAATTCACACTTATTTGGAGGAGGAAGAGTATTACCTAGATGTTCAAACTATTGACTTATGGTATTTAACCTTTATCATAGGTCCTCTTCTTCCTCATGAATGCCATCTTCAAGGGATCCTTCATTAAGTGTATGAATAAATACATGTTTATTCTCATCATAGTGATATATCATGCTCTTCATGAATCATCATCATACACATGAATCAAGTAATTTGCTTTAGTATCTTGTGAGAAGGAATGCTCAATGCTTACCTAAGATTTATCATATGCTCCTTCATGGATGATATAGGTTCCAAGTTAAGTTTTCTTAAAGTAGGTGTGTGGATCATGTTCATAACCATATGTACCATACTCATCTAGAAACAAATCATAAATTACTTCAAGATTATAAGAAGAAACATCATCCACAATTATCTCTTCTTTCTCATTGATCCATATATTTTCATAAAGGCTAATAAGGATGAATTAGCTAAGAGGTGTCCTCCTATCTTAGCTATGAAATCTATTAAGAGGTAGATTGCAAAGTGGCTAGGCAAGTCAACAACCATGATGTTTTTGAGGATGGGGAAACTAAAAAAATCATGCAAAAAAATATTCAACCCTTTGATTAATACTAAGATGTACCATTTAATTGAAGCGACCCTTTTTTATGTGGCTCATAATTTAGATCCAATTTATTAGCTACAACCTTGGGCATCACTGATGTACTAGCTCCACTATCAACTATATATTTATGAACTAATTTGTGTCCCATAATGAGAGTAAGTTAGAAGGGTATAATATTCTAATACTTTTTAGAGGGTTCCAAAATGTTATTATGATAATTTTTAATAGAAACACTACCACGACTATGGCTTGGTAATGGAGGACTAGCATGGATAGTGGACAATTGTTTTTTCAAGAGCTCTTTTTGGATAGGCATGTGAAGAACATCTAAAAGAGAGATAAATGCCTTATAATTATTCAAATAATCCATAAATTTTAGAGCATAAATAATTAATTTTTCTTAGGTCCTTGAGGTAAGGAAGAGTTTGTAAATTGAGGTATTGGAACACCTTGAGAAGACTTTCCAACATTCTGATTTGAAGAAGGTGAAGGAATACTATGGACTACCGTGCTTGTAGTCATGCCTTACTACCTTATAGGAGGATTAGATGAACTTTTAGGGACACAATTAACATCTCCTAAAGCCTTTATATTAGCTTTAGTGTTGTCTACAATATAATTACCTTGATTGTGAACATATGTGTCTTTAACTAGGAAGTTGGTAAAAATCACTCCTTGAATCTCCCACCCATCACTTGATTGCATTAGGACTTCATATTATATTGATATTATAGGAGTGAATCATCCTTGAGAAACTATATCTTGTTCTCCACCTTTATTTGCATACATGAGCTAACATTATTGACACTTTTCTCCCTGGATTAGATTACTATGCACTAGTACCATTGTTCTTGTGTTGGAGGTTGAAGTAGGATTATATTCATTGGTAGGCCTATTTATGTTAGGATACAATTGAACTTTCCCTTACCCATATTTATTACCATATTTATGATGATAAGGGTAAGCATTTTTATTATCACCTTGCTATATTCTTTCTTGCCTAAGTTGAGATTCTAAGAACTAAATTCGTGTATCTTTATCCATGGCCTCAATTGCCTTCTTAGAGGTAGTTATAGAGTTGGTGTTGGCATTAGGAACTTGGGAAAAATTTGGAAAGGTAATAAATATATTTGGAAGAAAGGCATAAACACTTTTTGATTTAGCTTCCTAGCTTGTATGATACCATTCTTAGCTCTAATGGCAAGGTCATATGCTTTAGTTAAGGTGAAACCACCCATGGATTGTAGTATGATGGATATTTCCATTCCAATGGCCATCATGAATGTAGAAAACAAAAATCTAGCAAGTGGTCTCATGGGAGGATGTAACCTATACCATGTCTTTTTAATCTCTCTTTAAAATCATGCATTGCCTCCTTAGGGGCTCTTTGGATCACATTGAGTTGATGAATGAGTGAAGTGTGGATTTCCTCAAACATTGATTTTAACATCACTCCAAAATCATCCCAATTTATAATGTAACCACTAGGCATGGTCTTATACAAGTCAAGTGATTTTACTCTAAGGGACATGGTAAGGAGTCTGATGGTAATATTTACCCTAGTAACATTATTGAAACAATATAAATTTGTTATATGCCTAATGTGTTCATTATGTGTGACATGACCTTCACCATTTAATGTAGGAACACTCATTGTAGCATTAGGGATAATGTCATCATATACATCAAGATGAATTAGATTTTTAGTGTTAAAGGCTAGGAAGGCATTCTACCTAGAAATGTTCTCTTCAAGTTATCCCTCACTCTCTTGGTCTTATTAGCTATAAAATTACTCTTGATATTGAAAGGGAAGAATAGGTCAAGGATGTTGAACTTCAAAAGGAAGTTTAGGTTAAAGAGGTGGATTGATGGGAATGATAACTCTCTAGAATATGACCTAGTATGTATAATGAAGTATGATAAAAAATTACATGATAGAAAATGGTATACAACTATATTTTACCTTGAATGGATTTACTAAATTTTGAGTAGCACACTATACGCAACTATGATGTTGTCAAGACTACATTCACCTTGATAATTTATCTTTAGGACTCCCACTAGGTGTGCCATAACTATTATCACCAAATAACTCACACTATAGTAATTTGTTCAAGCCTACTCTAGTATTTGGTAAACATTATAATACCTCTAGACCTGTGGGTCATGTATAGCAGAGGTAATCCTCTAGGTTTAAGGGTTGGCTCCCTAGATTGACCTTTAAGTGCTTATCACCTACACTAATTGATTTATTGTATGAAAAGGGGTAGAAATATACATGAAATTTTAATTATTTTAATGGGTTAATACACCATAAGTATCTCCACAATTATATCATACTCTTTTACTAAGAGATAAGACCTATAACACTAGCTTCAAAGTCCTAAAATACTCTAACATTAGTATTTAAATATGGAGGTGATATGCATGAAACCACTAAAGGTAAGTGGACCATATATAATATTCTAGACACTAAGGGAACTTTTACACTTGAAGGTAATAAAACACACTATCTACACTCCATATGACCTATCAGAATGAAAAATTATTGCACAAAAACATGAAAGGACAAAGAGAAGACAAAGATGGATGTTTATCCCATATAATTCATCATACATGACTTCACACACTTACACAATATGTTTGTGAGCTTAAATAAAGTTTTAAAATATTATTCAAAAGAAAATTACAACATCAAACCATTAGGACTTTGCCATACCAAGTGTGGAATTTTTTTAAATAAGAGGCAAAATGGCTAGTACATATAAAATGTGAGAGAGGAGAGAGAGAAGTGGAGCTCAAGGATCATAATGCCACTTATAAAGGCATAAAAATAAATTAGTTTTTATATTATTATAGTATTAAATAGACCATGAAAATTTTATTTATACAAATGTCCCTCTAAGTCATTAAAACTCCTCAAAATTGGCATAAGATCCTTTAGTTACCTTCTTGGAAACTACCTTCATCATTTAGAATCTCTTCAAAAATCGATGATAGAATAGGGAAATATGACACATGCTAACTATTATGGGGGGTTAATAATAATCTCCAACATTCATTAGATGTGTCCCTATCCATTGGTCTTCTTCTAGACAAGTGTTCTCACTACCTATAGTCACCATCATCCTTCTTTCACTCATTCTTCACACTAGTCATTCAAGTGAGCTTCAGTTTTCCAAAAAAAAATCCATGAAAATGTTTTTATGACACATATAAAGGGTTCTCATGTCCTTAAATCCATCATTTAGACCTTAAAATGCCTCCTAGTTAGACTTATCACCTTTGCACTTGGTGATCACTCTCTATTTTCATTATCTTCCATAGATCATTTAAAGTGAAGGTGCTTGTATAGGTACTTGTGTGTTTTTATGAATCAATAAATGAGCTCAAGGAATAATATTATGTCTTAATTGATCTCAAAAAGTGATTCTCATATTTCAAATCTCCCTTGAACCTACAAAACATCAAAATCTATCTAGAAAACTAGTTATGTACCATGTCCATACAAATAGGCTACAAGGCAATCTCATGGGAAGGATTTTGATGTAGTTCTCTATAAGTATAAATATCTTCAGTAATCAAACTAGCTCATTTTGATGTATATTTTCTCATTTCTTTCCAATCAGGTCAAAAGTTAGGGTTTTAGAGGGTTTTAAGACATTTTGATCCTTAGCATTTGTTCATAAATGTTATATGTTCAATCTATGGAAAAATCTCACTATAAGAATTTTTAGGACCCTCTTAAACATATCCTATATCCTTGACTTTGCATGCTAAATGTTTGTACTAGTGTGACTTCTTAAGATGGATTCTCAGGCCCTTCTTTACATTTTTTTGTACCCCAAATTATTTTTACAATAATCAATGAATTGTTTATGATCTTCCCCTATATACCAAAGGTTATAAAAATTATAATACCCTCATATTAAGGTAATCTAATGAATTTTAAGGTTTAACTAGTAATAGAAGTGATGACTACACCCCTTTAGGGCTTTAGGGCGAATTAAGGCCTAATAGGCATGAATGTGTCTATGCATACTTAGGCCATACTATTTAATTTCTATCACATGTGAGGCATTATTCATACTTTTTCATGTTAAATATAACCCTCTACACCTTTATTTCAATGTTATAGACATCTATGCATTTCCCATTATCACCCACTCACCAAGCCTGTAAACATGACTACTCTAGGAGTGCCCTCTATTTGAGATAGAATAGAGGGAACTTCCCATATATTCTCAACAAATTTAAATATATGAGTATCTCAATTAGTTCATAATGGTATTGTGTACCAATTTTTATATTTGGGTCACCTCTATAAATCCATTGACACCCCAACTTTATAAAACATACTTTCAGGCTATAGGACTGTACACATAGTTTATATGAAAAGTTGGGTTTGTTGGTTTGTCTTGCTCATTTTTTATGAGAAATATATATATATATATATATATATATATATATATATATGTTAATAACCCTATGATCATGGTCTTCAAAAATTCATTCTATCATTAATATCTTACAACTTTTAACATTTACCTTATATTTGTCTAATTAGCAAATAGTGTTTTGTGCTTCTCAAACAAAGGCAGTTTCCTATAGAGTGTCACTTAGAGTTAGACCTTATGTCATGTTTATAAAATAATTAAAGTATTAAATAATATATAATATTCACTAATACATTTTCACATCATTTATATTCTAGGATAACATCTAAACCATGATGTTCTAGTATATGGTCACTTTCTAGCCAAACTGTGAGTGGTTATCTTAAGGTAAAAAAGACTCTTGTAGATGACCTTCATACCAAAAATTTGTATATTACCCTCTTTGGATTAAATATATATACCATTTTTTTTCTCTCATCCAAGTGGGCTTATTTTTTTTAGTTTATACCTCCATCATACCACTATTGGACTATGAGGTCATTGAAACTCAAAACACTATTGAGAATACTAAATGACTACAGTGAAGAATTTCTTGATTTTCAAACCTTCCTATATCACCCTCTATTGTAAAAACATTCATATTATTTATAAATGCATTTCCCCTAAATTTGGAATACATTATGGAATCATTAAAACCTATCTATACTTCATATAACCCTAATATATAATGGCACCACCTTTGGACAAGAGCTTGTTTCAAAGGAATTAAGGTAATGTGTTCGTGAAGCAACCTTCACAAATTGAGATGTAATATTTAAGTTTTTTTACTATTTTTTAATTCTACCAATGATTTTATGGTTCTCTCCATGTTTTTAAAACCTTATTAGGCCTTCAAATAAACTTCAAACACTTCATGTAACACCCTTAGGCTTTTGTTAGAGTCACTTGTAAGTGTATATGCATAACACATGGAAATGAAGGTGGGATATGAATAATATTCATAGTGTATGGATCTATAATTAATATTATATCTTATTAAATTTAATATTTCCACCTTGAAATACTTCAAACAATTTCCAATGCTTTCATTCTAACACTATTAATCTTTTATGGGGCATCTATAGGTGCACATATAATATATAGAATTATGCAGGGGTAATATAAGACTGTGCATGATGAATTGTTTGTTTTAACCAATATCAAACCATTTTCATGGTTTATAATTGATTTTAAACACCTCAAGGAACCTTTCACCACTTTTTTATCTCCTCATCACGTCACCATAACTATGTAGGGGTCCTCGTAATTTCCTATAGATGAATACTATCAAGAAAATATGATTGTGTTACTCCCTCAAGAGATATATTATAGACCAAAAATCCTTGGGAGAGACTAATAATAATGTTTTTATAGTGTAAAACCACATCAAATTTTATTTTAAATCCAAAACATGAAGGGAAACTCCATTACTAAGGAACTCTTATCGATAGACTATGATAGTGTCTTTCACTAGAAATATAAGATGATTCATGCCCATATTTTGACTTTCCCACGTGAAAAACATGACAATAATAATTTTAAGATGATTTTTATGATCCTAAGGGCCATGTACAATACCTGCCTTATATGGACCATTGCAAACAAAAGAGAAACTTGCAAGATGTGGGGATAAGCATGTAGAAAAGAGGATTCAACTTCTAAACAATGGTTCATAGAGAACAAAAAAACAATCCTTAAATTACTAACATTAAATGTAAGTATAATAATATTAATATCTACCACCAAGTTTATTTGATCTAAATCAACTCTTGTTGTCCATACTAGACCAAAAATAGTTGGTTATTTTTGCCTGCCTAGTGAAGTCATAGAAGAAAATTATGGTTTTAAGCCATTTTAAAATGTTTAAAGGCTAAAAAAAAATTTTAATGAGTTAAGGGAAGTTTAATAGTAATTTTATAAGCTTGAAACACATGCCATACTCCTATAGAAACCATATAACTGCTAAAACTTCCTCTTTTTCCAACTATTTTCTTGATTTCAATGTAGTACCTCCAAGTTTTTAGTTAGGACTAACATGTCTAACAAGGATATGACATGAAGGACTTTGAGAAACACTTGGAAAAAAATTATAATTATTAAAACTATAAAAACCTTCATAAATGACTCAAATATGACCCCTAATATGACATAGACTATCTAAAGACTAAAAGTGACCATGACAAAGCTAATGACATATCGAATGACCTCAATTATGCTCATAACACATCCTATAATATCTTATAATACCCATATATCATGTTTTATAATATAATGGGTTGACTTATTTTGACTTTTGGTCAAAATAGTCAATAATACCTTTCCTCAAATGAAATCACACTTCCCCCCATCATCAAAATTGTCTATGTAATTATTACTTGAAATGAACATCCCTCATCCTCTTTTAGAAGGATGTGAATCTACATTATTTGTGTTATAATATATTATCCTTAAGAAATATTAATATATGTCCATAAATGTTAATGAAATAGTGGGTACTTCTCTTTCCCTTAAGTTTCCTATCATTTCCATGATTCTAGACAAGATTTTGCTTCATGCAGGTGATCCTCCTTTATTCATTAGCATCCAAATCATTGATATCTAAGTTAATCAAAAATTAATTTATGAGATATCTATTACCTTTTTTACCACCCTTAATTACATGAAAAATATTGGATATTATGAATGCAATCTCAAGTCCACTTCTAACACATGTCAAGGATAAGATAGAAGGCAAATTACTCCTTTAGGTTGTGTGTGGATTCCCATTACCATCCCTAATGTTACTATCTATGTGATTTAACTTTACACTCTCTTGTAACATCTTGATTTATAGACTTTTGATTCATCATATGAGGGACATCACCTCATCCACATGTCAGTACGTCAAATTACCTTATAATGGTGTTATTGATAAAATTCAAGGAGACACAAACCCTTGGAATTTTGAATAATTCTAATAATGTGATGTCTTCAAAATTCAAACCTTTGAACCTTTACCTAGTATCCCATTTTAGGAATCTCAACTCTTTAATTATCCTATCAATTCTACCTAAGGTTATAATGGTCACCTTGAACTCATTGGGAACATGCCACCTAACCTCATAGATTTTGATGATGATGAACCAGATTATATTAGACTCAAGATCAAAAAATTTGATCTATCCCCTCATATCATCACTGAAATTCCTTCCTCTTTGCAATTTTGATCCCATCAACCTCCTATTGATGATATAAATTTGGTCTTAACCAAGGCTATACATATTATTAATCATGAAACTTCTAATGATAAAGTCATACTACATGTACCATCAACTTGCATACACCTAATTATGATGATGATTATGATTTAGATGACACATTTTTAGGAATTTTCCAAGATATAAATTCCAATATTATTCAATATCATACATATTTTTTTGTGTTTTTGTTCATATTACAACATTCCTTATTTAATAGTGCCTAATTCTATTATTCTTCCTATTTTTTGAAGTTTAGAGATGGAATAATCACATAGTAATCCATTAGTTTCTATAGATACTATTAGAATCATAATCATGGATCATTCTATGATCAATCTTTACCATTTTTCTAGATACTAGGATCCTTCTAGTTTACTTCCCCTAGATATGATAGTTATTACTCTTAAGCTTTATGCATATCTATCCTCACCTTTAGATGAGCCTAGTCTAATTCCTCCTCCTTCTATACCTTTAACAAATCCTCATCCTAACTTTTATCATGTTTTTCCTTCAACTAAGCCTAGTCCAATTTCTAATTCTACCCTACCTTACCTTGATTATGGCCTTCTTCCTTTGTTTTAACTTGATCCCATTCCCACCCAATGGGTTGATCAATATTATTGTGATGTCCATAAGGTTTTTAGTCACTAAACTAGAGACTACTAGTTACATCATCTACCACTATATTATCCTTCTACCTCTTCCATTATTAGGTCCATAAAGTGTAATTACAAGTGTATCTATTACTATTATGGGATAGATAATCATTCTTCCACGCATTACCAAAAAATTTGGTAATATATTGACACATTGTGTCCCTCCATTACTTAACTCAAAGATAAGGCTATACCTCCTCCCAAGTTGTTACATAAGTATATCCCTAAATATGGGTAGGTGTATTGTCTTTATCACTAGTGAAGTACTCATCATAGTGATCATTATTATATTCTCCAGAAATACCTTCATGATCACCTTTTATGGATATCTGCACCAACTATTCCTCTTTTCACAAGTCACCCATGCAATAAGTTTACTCCTCCCATAATACCTTATTCTCCACCCATGGAGTTCCTTTTCCACCTATGGCTCCTTACTCTACACCAATGGTGCCCCCTTTTCATCCCATAGGTACCATTACTATTCTGACACCTATTCCTCCCCTTGAGTATTATACACATGACATACCTCATGAGCATGATCCTTCAAATACACCTACATTTTCTATTGAAGATATTTAGAGAAAAGTATTTGCAAAAATTTCCATGAATATTGATGGGACACTGGATATCCTTAGGATACAACTTCATAGAGATGTTTCAAATGTCATGGATAATATTTGTGGGCATGTTTATTAGTATTTGTGATTAGGACATGGTGTTATTTTACATTATTCTTCATTATGATTTTGTATTGGATTTTTGATCCACCTTTATATATCTTATATCATTTTATTATGTGTTAAATTTGGTTTCACCTATCTATTTTACATGGATATTTATATTATGATTTATGTGTTTTATATGGTTTCATTTACTTTAATATTTTCCTATAGTTTCTTTTCATTCTTTTTGTGATTAAACACTTATGTCTATGAGTTTTTTGTTTCATGGATTTATTTTTATTTTATAATGATTGTTTTCTTCCTTATCTTAGGTAAAACATAGATAATTATTACTATTACTTGATTATATAAAACTTGATCCACTTAGTAATCTTTAACATATGATCAGTTAGAAAATAAGACATCTCATTGTACTTTTATTTTCTGATCTACTTTGGATTTCCCTTTATTCATTTATAATCCTTTCAAAAACTAAGCATATATACAGTTGAAACCTGAGATTACATACTAGTTCATATGTAATCCTAAGTATTTAGTTAGTCATATAGTTGGATATTTAGCTTCATTTTACCAAAGTATAAATGAAACATATAAATTCAAAAGTTAAATCACACTAAAAGATGTGATTCATAACACATCTCTTTTTTATTATCAAAGATCAAAATCCATAGTTGTCCTCATGAAATATTCTTGGTACATTACAGTGTGGTAGGCCAAAAGATTGGGGAAGGAGAATAAAAAAACCTTTTAGTGCTAAATACTTTCTCACACAAGTACCCAATGGTCATAGTATACTGATGGCTTTGTAAGAGGTCCTAAGGAATGGGGAACATGTTGTGGGAAGGTAGATATATTTTACTAATATAACTAACATGAGTCAATATTAGTATCTCACCTATTTTCCTATACAAATTTGTGCTTATTTTGAGAAAGCATCCTTTCTATTTTGATGGTCACTAGACTCTTAGTGTCTCTTCTTTGTACCTAGTATACCTCATGTTTCCTAAGTTTTTATCATATATGCCTATGTTATGGTTTTTGCATTCCCTCTTTCATTAAAAAATTTCTATTATTCCACATTAATAAATATTGTTTTGTTAACTAATAATTTATCCTAGGGTTTCCCTTTGTGAGTTATAGTATAAGACCTTAAATATGACCAGACTCTCCTCATAAATTACCATAATAAAAAACTGCTTACTACCATTCACCTCATTGGTGTTCTCATTTTGAATTGAAGTGTAAGAAAATGGATATGAATAGGACCTCATCAAAAATTACCACATTATAAACATCTTTTAAATCATTCCCATAGTTGTTTCCACCTCATTGGTGTTACCTTTATGCATTGCATTGTATGACCATGGATATGACCAGGCCCTCCTCACAAAATATTCCAATACCCATTTCTTACTATAACCAAGTCACAATGAAATTGCATGCATCGAATTTGAGATAAGTAGTGTTAGATTATGAGTTGCACATCATTAACATACTTTCCATCTTGATTTAGCATGTTTTATGCTTACTTCAAAAGTCTTTCACTTTTATCTTCTTAGTTTTTTATTGTGTGTATGCTTACAATCATTTTATTAATTTTTTCATACTTCCCACCTTGAATTAGTGTGATTAATTTAATATCATTTTACATTTTGTCTTTCTTTTTATACTTTCCATCTTGATCTAGTATGATTGATTAACTTAATTGTTTTGTTTTTATACCATTGGTTTTTCATTTGTATTCCAATTTATTCATACTTCCCCATTTAATATAGTGTGATTTTTATTTGTTTTAATTTGGTGAAAATATTTTACATGGTTTAAACACATTTTTTACCCTTTCTAACATATTTTGTTTATTATAATTATTCATATTTAATTATTACACATTTTCCATTGTCATATAGTGTGTATTACATTTGTTTTGGTTAATCATACGTTTCCAAATCAATTTTGCCTTTTTATTTTTAACCATGAATTTTATCACATAATGATAGAAAATAAAACATACATCACATATTTCCCATAACACATACAACAAAAGCAAAATACATGTGATAGAAAGGAAATATATCCATGCATACACTTCCAAATCCTAGTGCAACTCATGAGATCAATGAAATTATCAACATACATACATACATGCATACATACATACATACATATATATATATATATATATATATATATATATATGTATGTATGTATGTATGTATGTATGTATGTATGTATGTATGTATGTATGCATGTATGTATGTATGTATGATATATATGTATGTATGTATGTATGTATGTATTTGTATATGTATACATATGTATGTACATACACACACACACACACATATGTGTGTGTGTATGTGTATGTGTGTGTGTGTATATATATCATGTGTTTTATAAAATATAAAGTAAAAAATATAATAGATAAAACTATAAGGTTGTGCTCCATCAAGTTTGTCTTTTCACCTAGCCACACTAACCATAGATGCCTCTAATTGGCCCCATAAATAGTGTACTATAAAGAGGTATTTCAAGATCTAAATTTAGCAACATATCCCTATATATTGGCCAACTAGGTCTATACCTATCCTAGATGGATGGTAGTCACCATGTGCATGGTTCACTCCTATAGTAGGACCTATCAAGCCTACACCTCTCTAGTTCCAACCCTTTCTAGTGGATGTAACCCATGACTACATGCCTATAGTTTCCTTGTAGCCTCTAACACCTAGGCTAGGGAATATGAAATAATGGAATCATCTAGTGTGATAGGGTCATATGGAATTAATGCCACATATAAAATATCATGATGTGTGCCCATAACTAGGGCTCCCCATACGACCTCTTATGTCATAGGATCTACAAAACCTAAAAGAAATAGGAATCAGATCACACACACACACACACATATCTAAAATCATCTATCTATCATAATAACTAATGAAACTAGTGTTTTATATAATAAACATAAAACCAAATTTAAAACATTTCTCACTAAAGCTGGTGTCACTGATCACAATCTCACTATATAATCACCCACTAAGAACCTACCCCATCAGATGCCTCCACACCAATGCAAATATAGGAGTCACCACTCAATCCCACTATAGTCCTCTTCTCCATGGTTTCTCTATGTACCAACTATGTCATGGAAATATTTTCAAATCCTCTTATATAATAGCTAACACCTATGTATCCTAATGTAAATGGTATCTCTATATCTAATGAGCTCATATTGGCCACTACCACCTTCTTTATGGTTCCTATTGCATTCCATCCTCCACTACATCCACATCTATAACATATCTTCCTAGCCCTACTACCTCTTTTTGTCATGCTCGACGAACCCATGGTCTAGCCTACCAAGGCCTATTCACTAGTATATACAAAATTACCCTTCCACATATTCTCCCTCTAATATCTCTAGCATATCATGCCTAGTAAATAGGCACTACTAGATGAGTCACAAAATATAGAGGTTCTATATATCTAAGTATGTGATCTACTAGATGAGGATCCTCCCATGAAGTGTAATGGCCTATAATCTACACACATGCCAAACGTATAACAATAGTAGCCCAATTAAGCCATATATAAGATACGTGAGTATAAAGCTACCACACTATCTACACTCATGTGATAGTATACAAATCTGACACATGGGGCATGGCCTACACTAAATGGTCCTTCCTCCATCACATGATCTAAAGCAACCTATCATCAAATGTATGGGGTAACCTAGTCATCCAATACATAGGAAAACTCTCATATATCTATGAACTAAAGAGTATAACTAGTCCCATCATATTCTACCCTCTATACAACATCCCATCTATATCATGAATGATCTAGACATAGATGATATAGCCAAAATCATAGAGCACCCCCTAACCTAATATCAACTGGCATAAGGTTATCACATAAAGTGTTACCCTACCATATGACTTGTGACACAATACTCATGTTGTCAAATGTCTTATCACTTATTTCTAAATGTTCAGAATAGATACAAGATAGACATCAAAGAAGCTCACTCATAATCTAGGCTAGATTCTATCTATAGATGTAACCCACTAAGCTAAATCATCTCTCATCCTCTAACTCTAGTGTATCAATGATTATCCATGTCTTACTTATCAAAAGTACAAGTAATGCATGGACATCCTCCAGAGTAATAACCACCTTAATTCTATCTCCCTCCACCTCGCATCAAAAATTTTTGGTCAATCATTCCCATGATCCTAGAAATATGACAATAAGATCAGCACTCAAAGGGATCTATCTCATCTCCATAATGCCATCAAATCTTAAGGTGACTAGTCAAACTCTATTTATGCCACTTAACCAATCCAATAGATTGAGTAGCCATGATATCCATGAGGTTCTAAAATCTCTATCATATTTACGAAATATCAAATGATAGAGGATGTATTAGATCACGATGTCATAATAATTAAAATACATTATACAAAATTACAAATTAACTATTTCATCAGTTTGCTTGATTTAGCTTCTTATGTTTTCTTAGCTTTATACATCATCATCCCATTTGATACTAAATCAACCATGATATAGTCTTGTTATACTATGTTATCCCACTAGTACATAGTCGACCCTTTTATCAAACCATATCAACCTATTTGATATTAAATCAGCCCTTTCCTAGCTTTAGCATATTACATTATCCCTTTGGTATGAATTGGACCCCTTTAGTAAAATAAATCAGCCACAAATTAAAAATTACATCATTAAGAGGGTATTATGTCTACCTTATTCACATTCTAAACTATGTTGGTCTATTGATACATAGTTAGCCACCTTTAACAATATGATGTTGGCCCACTACTACATAGTCAACCCCCTATTTCCCTCTCACCTTAAAAATTTAGTCGACTAGGTTGACTCTATTCTTTGTCTATGGTTAATTTTTCACCATTTTATATAAATTCTTTCAACATTTATTGGTCTTATCTTTTCCTACCCAGTACCTTGTTCTACCCCTAGACTGCCTAAAAATTTCCTAGGGTCAATTTTAGTTTCTATTTTTTGCCTAGAAGTTGATTCTATATATTTAAATTTGTTTTAAATAAAATTGTTCAAAAAAATTGAAATTCATGTTTTCTTACATGTGCTACACTTTTTTCAATTACTATGTATCCTCCCTAATATAGTTGTTATCTCCTTACCATGGTTACTCTCTAGGATCAAAAGGGGTCTCTTAGAGTACTATTTTTTTATAATAGTAAAAATAAAAAATGAATTATTTTTCACCTTATTTATATTTATTATTAAAAAATATTTCCCTATCAAATATATGTAACTAGATTCTATTTTTAGTCATATCTCTATTTCTACTAGCTCTTTTTTTTGAACTAAAGGATGTTTTATAATCCCGACATCATAGAGACTCTTTTCACATAGTACATGCATATTTTTCAAAAAAATGTTTTTTTTTCTCTTTTTTGATAATTTTTACAAGTTCACATAATGTTCCCTAAATTGGAAACCTTCACATTTCTTTCCCTTCATTTAGTATCTAAGACACTAAATTAAGTAAAGGTGTATTTTTTTCAATTATGTCCTTTCATTTACCTAGTTTCTTCTTACTACAATTTATTTAGTTTTAGTTTTGTGTGTTGATAGGTTCCTTTACTGAAGCACCATCCCATGTTACACCTACATGACATGTTATGAGTTTTGACATGGGCATATTTATATATAATATTTTTAAACTTTATCAATTAATAATGATTTCTCTCTTATAGGAACCCATCGAGTCTTAATCTCTCTAAGTTCATACCTTAAAGGGTGCACTAGAAAAGGGGTGGGTAGACTATTGGTATTTTTTAGGATTATTATTCTATATACCACTACTTTTTATCTACACAAACATCTCCTATAAACTTACCTAATATTTCAAACCTCTCTTACACACTCTTCTAAGCAATTCTCTACCTTAATTAACCACTTACTAATCTTAAAAGCCCTTTTCGATAGTTTATAATACACTATTGGCCTCAGATGACCCTATATTGAATTTTTTAAAAGCATGTTATGGGTTTATGTTGACCTTTGACAACTTAGAATTAGACCTAACTTATTTTTATCAAATAATGATACAAAGTCAATTTCAACCACCCCTATCACTAAACTTTTAGAAAGGTTTAGGGTTAGATCCAACTATACATACAAATCCATTTCTATCATTTATAGAGAAAAGAAGAAGAAAAAGAATATTATATTGTGCATTTAATTATCCAACATTCTAATTGAAGAGCATAACTTAGGGTTTCAATACTTACTTTAGAGATATGAATATTGTCTTATGGAGAAGCCTTTTAGATGCATAGAGAAGTTGTGTAGCCTAGAGATAACTTATCCTTGTTATTATTACATACCTCAATTTATAATGAAGTAGTTTGGACAAGGGAGAGATTGAGAATTAGAGGGTTCATATTCAAAGGTAAGTGTACCTTACTTTGTTCATCCTTTGTAAGAGTACATAGATTTAAATTTGGACTTATCTTTCATGTATTAGGATTTCCTATAATGACTTGAGTATATATCTTTTATGCATGTTTACTTTTTTATGTTTATTACCCCAACTTTGTGCCACAATTTTTGGTGAGCACTAGATTATATTTTAATTTACTTTGCATATACTTTGTGATTATGAAAACATATGACCTATCTAGGGTTATTTCATAGTGTTTCTTTACTAGAGGCTTTAGAACCCTCTATAGTGATGTTATTATGGTAAGATATCCTTTGGTTAGGTCTAGTAGAACCATATTAGTCATGACCCCAAATATCTAATTTATCAATAATCTAAAGTGTAAGTATGATTTATATTTTCTAAGCTAGGATTGATTACTAGGTCAATTGTATTTTCCTTTTTTATACAAATAGAATGTCCATTTATGAATACATGGGATAGAAATTTCCAAGGAAAGACCAAACACATCATGTTTTGACTGGGTTAAAAGAAGGATAGAATGGATATTTAAAGAAGGTGGATATATTGGAAAAGGGTTAAATTATGTTCTATGAAATTAAAATTTGAAAATTTTTAGACTAACCTAAAAGAAGGAAAAACAAGAAGAGAGCCTGGAGAGGGAGATCCTCAACTGGTATAGACCTTTAAAAACGATCTATTAAAGGTCATGGATCATTTGATAGGTATCTTATTGGATTAAATATCTTTCTATTTAACTAAATGAAGTTTGTGTGATTCTTTATTGAGTTATTATGTTTGATAGGAGTAATGTAGTTGGCTTACTTCTTCTCTTAATTATTTTCTTACAGTTGTACTTTGGTCACCCATAGTGTTATTACCTCTTATGTGAGAACTCAGAGTTGATATATTACTCCATGTTAATTTTATCTACTTGTATTTTTTCTTAGTCTGATTGCAAGGATTCTCATTCAAGATTTTGATATATTGAAAGCTCACATTATTCATGATGGAGGAAGGGGCAGCTATCTCATGTTGGACATGATGGTATGTTGCCTAATTCCTCTCATGAATAATTAAATCATATATATTAGTTGTTGTATGCTTGATGGGTCTTATCCTTGTTATCATTATATTTCTCTTTTGTGTATTTTAATTGCTAAAAAAGTATTTGATGTTGGTAATACTCTTTACTAAGAGATGCTTCTATTTTTACCTTGTAAGTAGCTATCTCGTTGACCCTGAGACATATTTAATACATATTTCCCTTACTTACCTTACACCATCATAGAAATATGCATGGAATTGAGATTACTCTTTAGGGGTTCCAATATCAATTGCTTGATGATGGAAAAAGTTTGGGAGGTAATCCCACCTTATATTAGCCAGATTTTCACTTGGAGTGAAGAGGACATCATCATTAGTTGTAGTTACTCATGTTTTATTAAATTTTATAATTGGACAAAAGCCAATGATTAATTATTATCATCTAAACTTATTATATCTGTGTATTGGATTCGTTATGGTCTGAGTGTGAGCCAATATTATTATTAATCTACTAGCTAAATGTTCTAGTTATTAATGAAGAGAAATATTTCATGGTCTACTTAGTATACATGACTAATAGAATCCTAGTTGATGATTTTATATCCACGATTGAGCTTGGCTAAGTTAATGGCCTTAATATATATTATATCTTTAGTTAAATATTCTATAGTTCTTTTGTGCATTGTATCTTGAGTTTTTGTAATACCTCATGTCAATATGATTCAATGGGAAAGATGCATTTAAATATGAAGGCAAGTAAGTAGTCTACCTCTTCCTTTGATGATAAAGATAATTATGTTCTAGTTGTATGAATTTGGGTATATAAACCCATTTATGATATGGCTTAAACTCAACTAGTCGATATTTGGTTAGCTAACCTTCTAATGTATAAGGTAAGAAATATAAAATATTTAACAACTCTTAGGAGTACCATGGAGAACCTTAATGGGATTTAGCTATAGATCTTCCTGATGGAATGTATTAGCTTTAAGAGTAACACTCCCAAGCATGAATGGACCTATTTAATATAAAAATATGTGTTATTTTTTGGGATAAAGATTCATAATAATCAACCTTATATGGATACCAAAGGGGGAGACTTGCCTTATGTTACTTTTTGTCTATCTTCAAGGTTTAAGCCTACCCTTGTGAGGGAGAAACCTAATTAAATAAATGAAGGAATGTTATTGGAATAAGTAATATAATATGACTATAAATCTATGTATGGATTTTACCCTATTAAGAATATGTCTTGTGGAAGATTTATTATTAAAGTATTGAATAATATTTATGCCTTAAACTTTTTCTATATCAAGACACACTTGCAATAAAAGGAGAAAAAATAAAAAAGCATGGTTCTTGGTCTAAAATATTAATAACACAAGGAAACAAAATAGGTGTAACATAGAGACCCTTATAGATATTAATTATTGATTATCAAGGTTTTGGTATGAAAATCACATAATCTATGTTACATCTTTTTTTCCTCAGTAAACTTGATTTGATCATTAAAATGATATTAATGGGGTTAATGATGGTTAATTACTATTATAGAAAAATATTTTCATTTATGTTGATGTATGGATAGACATATAATGATTATTGTGTGACTCATTTGCTATGAGTTAGTTGTACATGAGTTTCATATGTATATTTATCATGTTTATCTAGTATTATAGTGTTTTAGAAGCATTTTATTGATTATTATTGATACAAATAACCACCATTTACATTTATTGATGTGGATGTAGGAGATATTCCACTCTCTAAATAGATATGAAGGGAGAGTATCATTAGTTATCATGTAATAGATAACTATGTTGGGGGTGGATAGATTTGAAAGGGAACCCCTCACACACCACATAATATATTTAAATACATGTTGTCTATGAGTGAATGATTATATGTTTTCTCAAATCTTAGTTACATTTGGTTATTTTGTGCTTGATAATGTTTAGTAGTTTTGACCCATGATTAGGTTCTAATGTTATCATGTTTATGGTTATTATTATTGTTTATGATTTTGATGTTTGATGTTGTTACATAATATTACAGTTATAAATACCTTTTTAGATGACTTTACTTTGTGGAATTGTTGACTACATCACTCATTACTATCATGTACCTATGAGCAATCAATAGAAAAAGTATTATCATAAAATATTATAAATGGCATGAATTTAGATATAATTTTATATTTGTTAAATAAGTTTATTTTTTAAATATTAGTTAAACCTAGATACTAGGTGAATGTGACTTTTGTGGTGTCCATGGTGACATGGTTTTCAATACCCAAAAAGTGATTAAAATTAGACATAGAAATTTATATTGTTTAATGTTATTGTTATTACATGAATTTTGAATTATTAAAATAATAATTATGTATTTTGACATTTGCATTATCAACCCTAATTTGGGGTCAAACTATCAGTGTGTTCAATCAAGCCATGTAAAGTGGAAGGAACTATAATTTGATTGTGATTTTTTTATTGATATCTTGGTGACTGTGTTGTGTTTTGGGGTCAAAGCTAAGAGTTGTCAGTTGGTGTTTATGTCAAGTCATTCTTAGGATTAATTGATGGAGAAGGGTTCACCATGAAATTAGGGTTTTTAGGTGGCATACAGATAGTTGTCAAAATGATTAAATGTGAGGGGGTTTTCAAAAGGAATCCAAGCCATGGTTGACAAAAAGAAATAGAAGAGAAAGGAGGTACTTTTGGGCATAGGAAAAGAAGATATATTATACAAAGGCATTTAAAGAGGTAGGGTTTGTTATTTTATTTTATGCTAAATAACTATGTTGATGGTATTCTTGTTATTGTGAAATGTTTGAATCATTTTATAGATTTTTAAATGGATTGTTTTTATCAAGATATATAATCAAGCATTCAAAATTGTCGGAGGAAAAATCACCCCACATAATCGAATCATTGATTGGATATGGTATAAAATGAACATGGTTAGTTAGGGTATAAGGAACAAAATTTATCTTCTTTTTATGTTTATACATATCTATGTTGTTTATTCCATTTATATGATGAAATGATTGTGTGTTTTTAAATTGTTTAATGATTGGGAGTTATTATTATTTTTATCTAGTTCATTAGGGCAATTAAAATGAATATGGGTTTTATGTATATTTTTGAGTTATAATTGAATGTGTTTAAGTTTTTAGGATATATGTAACAATTTTGTCGTATTGGTATACAACAATGACTATGTGTTATTATTGAACCATGGGTTTAGTTATGTGTTAAATGGTTATGTTTGATGATACAAAAGACAACTAAGTTTGTAAATCTATGTTTAGGTTATATAAATGAGTTGTTGTTTTGAATTTTATTATATGACTATGTTTATTATATGATTATTAACATTTAATTTCTTATCTATATAGTATATAAAAAATACCTATAGGTTTTCCATTTTACTTTTGAACATGTATATATACAGTAGTATATTAGGCAAGCATATAAGTTATAAGTTCATCTTAACCTAATAAAAAATGATGATGTATGTGAGATAATTAGCATAAATCTATGTATATTATTATTATAAGAATGATTATGAGTTGTTTAGTTGACTATGTTAGTTTGTATGGAAAATGACTGGGTTTTGATATTTTAAATGAATTATCAATGTTTGAGTTATTTAGGCTAAAATGAATTTTTAAACCTAGGGGTCAAATTTGTGTTGTAGAAATGAATTCAACCTCATAATATAGTTCATATGTTTGTCAGTGAAATAACAAAGTAGGTCATGGGGGTAAAAATAATACAATGTTGAATAGTTTTTAGTGATTAGATGTACCGTATAGTATACAATAGATTAATCACATTTAATGTTTTATATCTTAATGTATTATTATTGAGACATTCAGTGTTGTGTGGTGTAAATTTGATTTATATTTTTGGTTTTATATTGAGTTATATATATATGTATATCTATATATATATATGTATATATATATGTATATATACATATATATATATATATGTATATATATATATATATATATGTATATATATATATATATATATATAAAGATATATATAACTCAATATAAAACCAAAAATATAAATCAAATTTACACCACACACACACACACACACACACACACACACACACACACACACACACACACATAACTTAATATAAAACCAAAAATATAAATCACATTTACACCACACAACACCGAATGCCCCAATAATAATACATTAAGATATAAAACATTAAATGCCATTAATCTATTGTATACCATATGGTACATCTAGTCCCTTTATATATACATACACACACACACACACACACACACACACACACACACACACACACACACACACACACACACACACACACACACACACACACACACACACACACACACACACACATATAAAGGGATTAGATGTACCATATGGTATACAATATATTAATCGCATTTAATGTTTTATATCTTAATGTATTATTATTGGGACATTCGGTGTTGTGTGGTGTAAATGTGATTTATATTTTTATTTTATATTGAGTTATCTATATATGTGTGTGTGTGTGATATATATATATATATATATATATATATATATATATATATATATATATATATATATATATATATATATATATATATATTTGTGTGTGTGTGTTTATGAATCATATATAAATACATATGTATATCATTTATGAATAATTCATAAAGATGTATATACATATTTATATTACTTAAGAATTACACACACACACACACACACACACACACACACACACACACACACACACATGCATATTTATCTAACAAGAATTAATTTTAGGAATATATAATGTAGAGAAATATCAATGAAATGAAGACAAAAATAAAATGTATAAAACATAATACAAGAGAGACATAGATTTAACGTGGTTCACCAAATATGAGCTACATCCACATAGAAACAACTAGTTTATTTTATTTTATTCAGTCTAACAAATGAAGAGATAAACCTAAAATACATCCACTAAAATATCCTCTTCACTCACACACCATGTGCCACAATAATTAAAATTCCCTCATATCAAAGGAGGGTTACATATTAGGGAAAAAAATTATAAGTATAATTTATACCATTAATCTGTGACCTAATAGTGAACGATCCATATTTACTATGAAATTACAATATTTCACAATGCATTTTTCACCCTGGACCACCATAAAAACCATAGTGGTGGGTGGGGGGGGGGGGGGGGGGCGGGAATTCCCCCCCCCCCAACATCCCCTCATCAAGAACTGGGCATTTTAGTAAGATCAGGATCCATCATACTTAAAAATAGGATAAGAGATTTGAAATATGTGTGTGTGTGTGTGTGTGTGTGTGTGTGTGTGTGTGTGTGTGTGTGTGTGTGTGTGTGTGTGTGTGTGTGTGTGTGTGTGTGTGTGTGTGTGTGTGAGACATATATAGGTGTATATGCAGATAATCTAGTATGAACATAAATGTTTGTTTATAGTGAAAAAATGCATTTATATGAAAACCCTAATGTATTTCATTGAATTATAATGTGTTTAAATTAGTCTCAATTGATAGGAAAGTAGGTACTTGATGTTTAGTATGAATTAATAATGTGATAATGGAATTTGTTTAATAACTTGGAAATTAGTTTGAAATTCCTGATTATGTTTACTTTCATTATAATAGCTATGAAAGGGTGTTTTTATATGAATTAGTAAATACTTAATTATCTTAAATATTATTTAGTAATTAAATTACTAGAAATAGTTCCTTATTTAAAATGGATATCGGGATATTATTAGAACTTAGGAAAATATAACATATTTATGTTATTATTTTAAAACATGTGATTAATTTGTGTATGATTTCATTGTATTAGAATACTATGGTATTAATATATAAATCTATATGGGAATCATGAAATATTGTATATGATTTAATTAGTGAGTTTTGGTATTAATGACACTAAGAAAATTATTATGTGATAATTATTTCAAGCATCTACTTAGAGTAATTAATACATAGAATAAATGAAATCTGATTGAGTGTGTGTGAATATGAATGATCTATGTGATCTTTAAACTAAATAGAAACTTTGGTAAAAGTAATGTTTATATTTAAATAGTATCATTTCATATATTTGATTATATGAATGTATGCATTATATCATGTTAGAATGGAGTTATTTATGATATGTTGCATGTGATGGTTATCTTACAACACATAAGTTCTAGTTGACTTCTCGATACCTACATCATTATCATCTGATCATCCATGAAGGGATGACCACTATTCCCTATTTAAGTGATTTTTTAGGGGATGTATGGTTTGTGGTTGGTGTAAAAAATCACTCTGATGATGCTTCTTATCCTCTATTAGTCAACTGATAGATAATTTTAATCATGATTACATTTTACATATTGCAAAGTTTTTGGATACTCAATTACTTCATGGAACAATGTATAGATTCATATTCACACTCTGATGTAAAATGTTTGTTTTATTATACTATGATTACATTTTAATGCTCGAAATTTGGATGCTCTAATTGTATAATTTATTATGTAAACTTTCATAAGCTGGGTGAGATAGTATATAGTAGATATATAATTTTTGATGGATTGTTTACGTAATATTGCTTGAAGTTGTTATTTTGATTTTTAACTAAATGAATCAAAACCATGTATTAATTTTTTATGCATTTAGTTAAATATCAAATATCTTAACCTTAGTTGAGATTAATTAGGTTAGATTTATGAAATAAAATTTTAAAAAAGTACATAACTTAGGTTAAATCTAGTGGGGTTCTAACATTATGGTATCAAGGCTGAGGTTCAAATTCTAGGACTTAATGAGTCCACTAATTCATTTATCTTCTTTTATTAGTCATAGATTTATAATGGTGTATGGTAGACATGGAGGTGATGGTAATTGAAATACTAACCCTTTAATAGATCCAAATCAATTCACCATGGTGAAAGTTGTGAAGTTGGATCAGATCCTCATAACCATGAATGAAAGTAAGGATTGAATCATGGCCCTAGAGCAATACGTTCATGTACATGCTAAAGAAATAAATCAATAAGATCCTTAAGATAACCCTAATCATCAATAACCTTAGAAAGAATATTAGTAAGAGCATAGGCATGATGAGGTGCCATATGATGTGAGGGTTTGTGTAGCTATAGAGATTGCATGGGACATGAATAAAGTTAATCCTCCTAATTTATATCAAACTATGTTAGGGGATGGTGTGAAAGCTTAGTTGATAGAGATGGAGAATTATAGATCCATAATTAATCAGAAGTCACCAAGCTATATTGGGGAGTATATCATCTTGATATAGGAGTAACAACATGGGAAAATAATAAGCCAAATATGAACCTCAAATACATTACCAGCACATGGTATCAATTCATGGTTTTGTTTAGATCATGATGGTTACTCTATCTATATTTTGACTTGAAGTTGATAGATTTATAGATTCTAAAATAGGGAGATATTTTAGTGAATAAATAATGGGAATAGTTCTCTAAGCTCATAAAACATGTTCCTCAATATAATTCAGATGAAAGGTTTCATATTTGGAGGTTAATTAAAACCCATAACTGGATGTGAGGTAGATGTACATGCACCATATATAATGGATCAAGTCCTTTAGAAAGTAGTAGAGTTAAATATAAAGTTTCTTACTCACATCAGAGAAAAGTTGAAGAATAGGTTTGGAGGTTCTAAACCTAATCTTAAAAATAACTAGAAATGGAATGGAAATTCCAAAAATTAGTTTAGGAATTAGAATGCTAAATTTAGTAACTTATTAGGTAGAAATAAAATGGATGGTGGGTTCAATATTGATTTCAAGGGAAACCAACACTCTAAAAGGAAAGGACCACCTGGTAGATGTTTCATTTGTAGGGGTGATCAATATGCTAGGGAATGCATTCAAATAAACTCTGAAGGTAAAGCTAAGGGTATTATGCAATAATGAAATTTTAAATAGAGAATCCATGTTAATTTTAAAGTCAAACCTATTGAGATTGTAGGTAATATTTTTGGTCATCTCATTTATATTTTAATTAACATTGGAGATACAAAATGTCTTATTTATCCTTGAATTCTAAATAATTTGTCTAGGAAAGCTGATATAATGGCAAATGCATGGTTAGTGTAATATGGAAACGAGGCCAAGGTCAAAATTGATAGGTGATGAATGGAAGATGAGATTTAATTACTTAAATTCACATTGATAGTATATCTTTATGTAGAACCATTAGTATCATATAGTGTGACCCTAGGATTAAATTGGCTTACTAAGCATAAATATAAGGTAGATTAATATCTTAATAAGGTAGAATATCAGGATGATTTTGGAAATAAAACTCAGATTCAAGGTGATAAAATAAAGTTAAAACTTAGTTAGATTTATATAATTTATCTTAAGAAAGCTCATAGGAAAGGATGTCAGGTATTTATTATTAAAATAAATTAAATGAAGGAATATAAGGAATCATCCATTGAGGATTATACTTTTCTTAGGAACTTTTAGGATGGGTTTTCATAGGAATTGTTGGGCTTACCACCCGAGTGAGAGTTTGATTTATCGATAGACATAATACCTAGTTGAGAACTACAATCCCAGGCACCTTATAAGTTAATGCCTACAAAATTAGTTGAGTTAAAAGCTCAACTCTAGGAATTATTATCTAATGGGTTGATTCAACCAAGTGTGTCACCATGGGGTGCGTCAATGGTTTTTGTTAAGAAAAAGGATGGTAATCTTCACCTGTGTATTGATTATAGGATGTGGAACATGCAAAAATCAAGAAAAACTATATGTTGCCTTGCATTGATGATCTCTTTGATCAAATGCATTGAGAAACATTTTTATCTAAGATGGATATCTGATCAAGGTATCACTAGCTTAGAATTTAAGAAGAAGATATTCCTAAAATAATATTCAAAACTCAGTACATACACTATGAGTTTATAGTGCTTCCTTTTGGTTTAACAAATGTTATGGCAGCATTCATGAATCTCATTATTAGGTTTAAAAATTATCTAGACCATTTTGTATTTGTTTTTTTTCATGATATTCTCATGTATTTTAATAATGATGAACATCTGTAAAATCTAGATTTGGTTCTAAAACATTTGTGAAATCACAAATTATATGGTAATTATCATGACCTTACCTATGTTATGAGTTCCTAATCCTAGTGGTCAATTATCAATAAATATAGATGCATCTGGGGATGGCCTTGAAAGCATTTTTATGTAAGAGGTTCAGTTTTAGCATATGAGTCTAGGAAGCTTAAGCCATATGAGCAAAATTATGCCCCACATGATCTAGAACTTACTACAATAGTGCATGCCTTACAAGTTTAGAGACATTATCTATTGGGAAATCCATTTGAACTCAAAAATGATAACTTAGGCTCAAATATAATTTCACCCAATCAAACTTGAATACCTATAAGAGACAATGGCTACATTTCTTATTTGACTATGATTTTTATATTAGCCATCAAGGGTAAGGAAAATAGAGTTACATATGCCCTAATTTTTATAAGGTACATAATATCTTTGGATAATATCAAGATTACTTTTCATAATCAAGTTATTCAATCCTCCCTTAGAGATAAATTCTATGAGTAGATTAAGAAAGGTTTTTTAGAGGATGCTTAGAACCCTAATTTTAAAGAATTCAAGTTGGAAAATTCTTGTATTTTTAGGTTGAATGGTAGAATGTATGTACTTGATAGAGAGAATTTAAGGTGTATAATTCTATAAGAATTATGTAATTCCCCTTATTCAAGTCATCTTGAAGTGACTAAGCTCATGACTAAGCTAATACCCTTATATTTTTGGAAGGAAATTAAAAATGATGTAGAAGATTTTCTATATCATTTTTTCGAGTGTTAGTGGGTGAAGGATAAATATTTGCATCTAAAAATATTTTTATATCCCCATCATTTACTAGAATGGAAGTGGTAGGTAATTAGTATAGAATTTATCCAAGGTTTTTCATTATCATATAATATACATGACATGATCTTGGTAGTAGTTGAAAAACTAACCAAGATAGCTCATTTCATATAATATAACTTGACAGATGATGCACCCATGATTGTGAAAATATTTGTGAAAGGTGTAATAGCTAAATTGGTTTTTAGAGAAGATCATTTATAATCAAGACTTGAGAATGATATCTAGGTTTTGGTTGACTCTATATTCAAATTTGGGCACATAATTAAACTTTAGTATTTCATATCATCCATATATAGATGGAGAAATAGAGAGGGTAAACTAAGTTTTAGAATATATTATTTAAATGTATTACATGGATTAGCAATACAAGTGGCAAGAGTATCTTCCACTAGTTAGAGTTTGCTTATAATAAATCTTACAAATAAAATTTGAAGATGGATTCATTTGAATATTTGTATGGAAGGAGGTGTTGAACACTAATCAGTTGGGACAAGATTGAATATAGGGTAGTATTTGGTCCTAAAATGCTTATGGAGATGGAAGATCAAGTCAAATCAATCAGGCAAAATTTGGTTGAGGCCAATGATAGATACAAAATTTATGTTGATCCTAAAAGGAAAATAAGACAATTTTATGTTGGTGATGTTGGTTCCTTGTTTTACACCTCATATGCTCAGCCTTGCACACTTGACAAAAATGATAATCAATGCTAAAAAACTTGCTTGTAAATTGTTGTAGATGGGGAAGGGTTTGTTATCAAGATTAGACTAAATTCAAAAAATGACTGAGAGGCACCTATAAATGGTATGATCATATCCCTGATACTTCTATCTTTACTTGAACCAATGTGAGAGGACCTATGGGGTAGCTTGCTCACATGAAGCTATTCCTTAATTCAACCTCCATGGGGATTTTTAACACAAAGAAGGGACACATATGACCAAGGCATAACCAAACTCATTCACTCTACTTGGGAAGGGTTATCACATAGAATGGACAAATAATCTAAGTCATATACAAGATACTAAAGATACATGGGTATATGACTAAAACTTTCATTCTAAAGCATTTTCAACAACATGGGTTGAATGTAAAACTACAATTTTGGGTCATTTAAAGAATAAACTATAAATACATATTAAGTACACAATATTTTATGCATATGTAGGGAAAATAAAGCCTATAATTTGTAAAGGTTTTATAATTTTTAGGGTAGGATAGGGTAAGATAGTTTGTTAATTATAAAGAGGAAGGGCACCATGGTGTGCTAAAAGTTTTTCAGACAATAGGGTATATTGCAATATTCATGACATCATCCTTAGCAAAGATGTAGGGAAAACTCAAAATACAAGATAAATCAAATGCCAAATTACCCATAAAATATTATAACATACACTAAAACCAATATTTTAAAACAATTCTCTCTATCAACTCCATAAAACTAGGGTGCCCTAACAAATTATTCAACAATATATCCTAATATAATGTAGAAAGAGTTTTTAATCTAGATCTATGCTTAGAATGATAATCAATAATGAACACAAGCCCAAATATCCAAGTATCATAGCTTACAAAACACATTTTTACACTTCATCAATAGGAAATAAAATATAACCACAAACATTTTCATTAACTTGAAATAAAACCTTACATACATTAATGTTTCAAAATTCTGATATGGGGATAAGCATGGTGGATTTACTCCATGTTGGACAGGGGATACATATAGAGATGCTCTCAAATCTTGCTAATGGGTATAAAACTACAACCACCTTAGTAGGAGAGTCAAAATACACACACAACCATGATCCCAAAATTTAGAAGAACTTATACTTGGAGAGAAATAAATACCAATAAAAACCAACACAATGACCAACCAACCTCTTGAATGAAGGATAATCCCTCTATTTATACATTTAAAAGTTTGGGATTGTGGGTTATAATTTTAAAAATGTAGAACAAAATTTCAAGTCTGTCAAGATGCTTTTAGCTAGAAAATATTCCCTTTCTATGCCTAAAATCTTCATTCATTTATAATAAAAATCATAACTCTAACTACCTCTATGAGGAATGATGAAGATTTGGAGCACATTCTTTAATTTCATGTTGGGATATTCCTTTCACATGAGCTATAAGGATAATATTCATGGTATATGGTCGAAAAAACTTTATCATTATGAGAAACTACTTGGGGTTACTCTTTACCACTTTCTTACACAACTAGAAACTTCTTGATAGATGCACTCCCTCTCATGCATGCCATAGAACAACTTGATTTTTACATGATGTCATGGGATTTATCCATGGTCATGTTATAAATATAAAATTATCTATGGATATTATTGAAAAATAAGTTCTCAATTAGCTCATAGACCTTCTTATACACTTTGGATTTTTGCCCATTTATGAAGGAGCCATTTATTTTAACTTCTAAGCTAAAGTATATCACATATTGATGTGTGCATCTCCCATATTTTTTTTGAGCTTCATTGAAAGTTCCACCATAATATTAAACCATTATATATACTCGTATAAGTAAATATGGACCATATATCTATATCTAGCTCATTATAGTTGTGACACATGTCACTTTTGTATTTAACTTGGGCCCTTTGAAAAGTCCATCTTAGTTCACACCATTAGATCTTGTTTGAATGAGAAAATGTGATCCACTAGATCATGATCCAAAGGATGGAACACCATTGGTTTCTACCTATTATTATCCTTAAGTTCATGCCACTTGGTAGACCTACAAGCTTTTTAGGGTTCTTTATGGATATTATCAATTTATTAGGTGCTATCATACCATGTGGTAACACCTCGCTAGATCTTAGGAATTATTAAATTATAAAATAATCTCTCACACTTATG
This sequence comes from Torreya grandis, assembly GCA_037957365.1. Lineage (NCBI taxonomy): Eukaryota > Viridiplantae > Streptophyta > Pinopsida > Cupressales > Taxaceae > Torreya > Torreya grandis. Next base: position 2,200,585 of record JARHVA010002189.1, read on the forward strand.
GATCTTTAGAAAACTCTTGAAACTTTTAATCATGACCCATGTGCTTGAAACTTGTCATGTCTACATTTATTTTGGGTTTCTTTGACTATCCATCTTTGATCATGCACTGTTGGATCATCTTACTTTACATTAATGTGCACCATTAGATCTACCTACATTTGAACTCGAATGGTTACTTCATGGGCCTAAATTTGATTCTCACATGAATAATTTAAAATATTTAAACCCTAATGGCTACTTTTCATGGCTTAAAATTGATGTCCATGTATTTAACAATGGTGTCCATGCGATCGTCACACTTATGTAATTCAGGTAAATTTATTCAAGAGTTTTCTTATCAATTCTTATGCCCTAGGCCTTTTATTTTATAATTTAATAATCAGTCCTTTTATCTTCTTGATTCCTATTTTCATCAGCCCTTTGTTCTTTTTTAGGATAATTATTCCATAGTAATTCCCTGTTGGTCTTTGAGACTTTTGTGGTCTGTAGTAATTCTTTCAGGAATTTCGTTAAGACAATTATTTTGGGAATTTTGTCTAATATAATTTCCCTAAATCATATGGTCTCTTTTGGTCTTTTCTTCATCTAGACAATTAACTCAGACAAAATTTCTTAAACCATTTCCCCAAAATAAATGATCCCTACATTTTTCCCACAACAATTGAACTTTGCACTTTTTATGAAACATTGTAATTATTTTTGGATTTTTGCATGGTCAAAATGCCTAAAGGAATTAACCCTTTAGCTTTTTATGGGATTAAAATTTCTAAAATAAATAAGGGATTTACATTTTTCTTGAAATAATGCAATTTATTAGTTTTTTGTCACAAACAATTTCCCTAATGAAAATAAGTCTTCAAACTTCTACATGAACAAAAATATTGAAGACTTATTTTCATTAGGAAAAATGTCCCAATGAAAAACTTGAAGACCCTAAGGATTTGTACACACTAAGTAAAGATTGAATTAAGAATTAACTAATTTAACATGAAACTTGGCATATAATGAACATTCAAAAAAATGAATTGGGCTGAGGACTTAGGCATTTAAACTTGACAAGGGCTCAATTGCTTCAGTCCAATTTTGAGCACTAACATGTGATAAAGTATTTATATGGGTTAAGCCTTATAAGATCCTGATTTAGTTTGGTAAATCAATAAATATTTCATCAAGATATGTTGAACCCTTTAAGATCTTGTAAGTGATCAATCCCATAGCATATAGGCTTGCTTTACCACTAGATCTAGATTTTATGTAAAATGTTTTCCATGTCTCCTATCTTAAAAAGTATGTAGTTGATCCTTTTCATGTACTGGATTGGAATGCTTTATAGCTTTTGGATCCTGAGGTGGTCATAGTAAAACTATTCAAAATAATTAAAACTTAGAAACTTAGTTTTTTTAACAGACAAGTGTCATAGAGCAAGGTCTAGTATGACCAATATTCTAAGGATAGTGTCACTTGGGAGGAATATGATGAGTTCTATAGGTTAATTCCATATTTATTTATTTAAAGCATTTACTGATGTTACTTGATTTACAATTATGTGTTGTTTAGTTTTAAAACTATGGTTTGAAATAAGTGTCATCAAGATGATGCCCATTTTTAAGGGGGATGATGTTACATCCTAATTTCCTCACTAAACTTGATTTTCTAATTAAGCTAATATTAATGGTTCAATGATGGTTAATTAATATTATATCAAACTATTTTCATTTATGTTGATGCATGGATAGACATATAATGATTATTATGTGACTTATTACTTATTGGTTAGTTGTACATTCTTTTCATATGTATATTGATCACGCTTATTTAGTACTATAATGATTTAGCAACATTTTATTGATTATTATTGATACATGATAACTATCATTTACATTTGTTGAGGTGAATTAAGGAGATAATCCACTTCTTAAAAGGATATGGAGGGAGAGTATCATCAAGGAAGTTACAACAAATGACTATGTTGGGGGTGGTGAGATTCAACAAGTAACCCTTCACACACCATGTGGTATAGTTAAATGCATGTTTTTAATGAGTGAATAGTTATATGTTTTCTCAAATCTTAGTTTCATTTGATTATTTTGTGCTTGTTAATGTTGACTAGTTTTAATCCATGATTAGGTGTTAATGTTGTCATGTTTACAATTTTTATTGTTCTTTATGATTGTGATGTTTGATGTCATTGTGGACCAACATTACATTTATAAATGTCTTTTTAGATTAATTTAGTTTTCAGAATTATTGATTGCATGACTCTTTACTAGTGTGTACCTATAAGAAATCAACATAAAAAGTATCATCATAAAAGATTATAAATAACATTAATTTATATTTTAGTTTGTAGTTATTAGACAAGTTAATTTTGTAAACATTAGTTAAACATAGATACTAGTTGAATGTGAATTTTGTGGTGCCCATGGTGACATGGTTTTCAATACCCAAGGAGTTAAAATTAGAAATAAAACTTTATATTGTTTAACATTATTGTTATTATATGAAATTAAAATTATTAAAATAATAATGATGTATTTTGACATTTTATTTTTTAATCCTAATTTAGGGGTGAGATATCATTGTGTTCAGTCAAGAGATGTGAAATAGAAAGAACTAGGTTTCAACTATGAGTTTTGCGGTGATAGCTTGGTGAGAGTGTTGTGTTTTAGGGTCAAAATTGAGAGTTATCAATCATTTCATGAAGTTATGGTGTTTAAGGAAAGTCATTATTGAGATTCATTTATGGATAAGGGTTTTCTATGAAATTAAGGGTTTTGGGTGGCATGAAGGTGGCTATGGAAATGATAAAGTATGAATGGGTTTTCAAAAGGAAGACAAGCCATGGTTGATAGGAAGAAATAGAAGAGAAAGGAAGAAATTTTGGGTATAGGAAAAGAAGATAATATTATTTATAAGAATTTAAAGAAGTAGGGTTTGTTCTTTTAGTTTACCCTACATAACTACATTGATGTTATTCTATTTATTGTTGAATGTTTGAATGGTTTTATGCAAGTTAAATTGGATTATTTTTACAAAAATATAGAACTAGGGATTTGACCCTATTGGAGGAAAAATATTTCCACATAATCAAATCATTAATTTTATATGGTATAACATGAACAAGTTTAGCTAGGGTATTAGAAACATAAATTAGTATTTTGTGGATATTTGTATATAGCTATGTTTTTTATATGATGAAATGATTGTGTTTTGTTAAATTGATAAACAACTAGGATTTATTATTATTATTATCTGGCTCATTAGGGTGATGAAATTGAATATGGGTTTTATGTATATTTTTGAGTCATAATTAACTATGTGTATGATTATAGGACATATGTGGAAATTCTATCTTATTGGTATACTGTGGTGACTATTATTTATTATTAAACCATGGGTTTAGTTATGTATTAGATGATTATGTTTGATGATATGAAAAACAACTAATTTTTTCAAATTCTATTTAGGGTATATAACTGAGTTGTTATTTTGCATTTTTTATACATATGTATTGATTATATGATTAACAAAATTTAACAACTTATCCATATAGCATATAAAAAATACCTATAGGTTTTCCATTTTGTCTTTTAATATGTGTGTGTGTGTGTGTGTGTGTGTGTGTGTGTGTGTGTGTGTGTGTGTGTGTGTGTGTGTGTGTGTGTGTGTGTGTGTGTGTGTATAAAATAGTATATTAGGCAAGGATATAAGTTATGAGTTGAAGTTAACCTAATACAAAATGGTGTGTATGTGAGATAATTAACATAAAGATATGTATATTATTACTAGAAGTGTATACACACAATATTTTCAAACTTTCTCAATTATTGAGGCTTTCAATCTTGTAGGAACCCATCGAGTAAAAATCTCTATGAGTGCACACCTTAACGGGTGCACCGACAAAGGGGTGGGTAGACCATTGGTGCTTCATAGTATTTTTGTCCCTTTTTTCCACTTGTTATCAATCCAACCATCTCTTAAAACCATTCCCCTAAGATTTAGCTCCTATTTTACACACTCTTATAGTCTTTTACCACCTTCATTAGCCCTTTCCCTAACCTAAATCAATTTTTTATGGTTTACATGACTATATCAACTATGTCAACCTTGTATTATTATTAACAAAACTTATTTAGGGTCTAGGTCAGGCCCTGGCTGACCTAGTCTATGACCTAATGAGTTTTTGGTAATTACAATACTAGGTCAATTGGGTCAACCTTGTTAGCCAAAAAAATTGTAAGGGTTTAGGGTTAGATCACTATATAAAAACATCAATTTCACCATTATTATAGAGTGGGTAAGAGTTATTATTCATTTTCACTTCTTTAAAATTTGATCTTCCACCATTCTACTTGAGTGTTAGCTTAGGGTTTCTACTTGGAGAAGAATCTAGTCTTGTGTATAAGTATTTGATGCATTGAGCTTTCTTAAAATAATCCTTAAAAAACACAACAACCTCTTGCAAATTACCTTTGGCTAAGGGAGAGATTGAGTCTCGATAGGTTCATCTTCCAGGTAAGTATCTCTAACTTTGCTCCTTACTTTAGTAGATAGAAGTAGCATAAGTAATGGATTTTAAAAAATATTTTCTCTCTCCATATGTAATGGTTTTAGTTATATATATATATATATATATATATATATATATATATATATATATATATATATATTAATTAGGATTCTCTTATGCATGTTAATTTTAGTGTTTATTAAACCCATTTTGTGCCCCAAGATTTGGTGAGTACTAGATTAGACTTTTGAATTACATGATATTAACATATTGAATATCAAAACATAGGATGTAGGGTTATTGCATAGTTTTTATTAATTAAAGGATTTTTAACCCTCCCTAGTGAAGTTATTAATGTCAAATATCAGTAGACACTCAAACAATGCATAGTTTTAAATGTTGAAATGCCTTGACCCTGAAGCTAGTTGACCACCTAGCTAACTTAGCCCATTTATTAGTTTACTAACTTAACCTTATAATCCACCTCCTTTTAACCTAATTTTACCCATTTTCCTCCATCTCCTTGACCGTTGATGGCAAGCCTAACTATCGATGGTTATCCTGATCATAGATGGTTAGGTCATCAAACATGCTTTAAATCCAATTTTAGCTATGTATGGTATAAGCATGGTAGAATTTAGTGACTTCCCTTATGTGGTGATAACAATATTTAAATCATTGTAATAGGCAAATTTATCTTCCATCTTGATTAACAACTTCTTCCTACATAATTAGTAATTCCATCCTATAAAAGGAGAGAAGTAGGAAGTGAAAAGGATCCATAAATCCATAAATCCATGTCCATGCTATAAAATATTCTTACACAAGTATATAACATCCATTCATCAAGCAAGTAGTATTAATATAGACTTGAACCTATCCAAATCACTTTTAAGGCCAAAGTATTATCACTCTAGCCAAAATTGCTTCATTTATCTAGTAAGTTACAGGTGACTTTGTGCTTATTTTTTCATTTCATTTCATTTACAAATACCCTAACTTGATCAAACTCATATTGTAGCCTTTTTTTTTGTTTAAACCAATATTCCAACCCTCACCTAATGATATACCTAATTTTCAAATACCTTTTTGAATATTTCTAGAATTACACATGCAAGTGTTGATTGTTAGTCCAACTATTGATGGTCACCTCAACCATTGACAGTCACCCAATTACTGATGGTTAGGACAAACATTGATGGTTCACCCAACCACCAATGGTCACTATGGAAAAAATAACAAGTATTTATTTTTGGTCCCTCTACCTCTACCAAACCTTATTTTTTGTGTTTCTGCATATTCACAGAGACTTCTCTAAATTTATAGATATGACCCCAACTATTTTAGCATAGGTATTGACTTGATTTTGATACATTTAGTAATTTTAATTGAATGATAATTTAACTTATTCTTATTATATCATTTAATTGTGTGTTATTAAATGCAAGTATTCATTATTTTCATCTATATCAACTTAATTATTATCAATAATGGATTGACAACCTCCTAGCAAGTATACACTTCTTTGATCTAGCTCACACTACTTACCACTCAACTATATTGATAATAACCACTTTTCTAGTGTCTTTCTTATTTAAATGTTATTCCATCCAAGACAAAGAGGAGTTCCCATCATCATTTGGATTATGTGTGAACTTTATCGGGTATCCATTTACACACCCTATTACTAGTTCCATCACTTGCTTCAAAATTAAGAAATGGGCAAAAATTAAGAGAAGAATTTTGGCACACTCAATGGGACCTAAAATCCATTTTTATTCCTTTATTTTATTCTCATTTAATGAAATATAAATTTATTTTGGGATTAAAATAAACTTTTTTGTATATATTGATTTATTGTTTGTTTTAGTTCATCTAGTAACTTAAAATCAATGTAATTAATTGTATCTTTCACTCTTATTATCAAAAACTCTTGCCAAACCACATAACCAATCAACAAATTAAAAAAAAAACTTGAGACAAGACTCAACTATGATTTCATCACCTAGTAGTAAACCTTATCCTTTCCCAACAATCCTACTTGGAGGTCATTACCAAATGGAAAACTAACTCATCTCTTTTGTTGACTATAAAATCTAAAATTTAGTATATCTTGGCTAAGCACCCAATGCCCTTATCACTACAGTGTGTGAAGTGAGGGTGTAGGCCCAAATATCAAGCTAATACTAAAGATTAATATATATTTTCTCTCTTGAGAACCTAAACACAACTTGAAACCAACCTTAGATTTCTGCTTTAGTACCTAATCTACAAACCAAATTTCCTCTTCACACTTTCTAAGGCATAAGCCAAAAGTGATTTAAAAAAACCTAGGTTGTTAAACACACTTTAGTTTATGTTTTATTTCCTTGAGATATTTTTCTTTGGCTTGCTTTGTGTTTGAGTTGTGAGTTTCATTATGTCTTTCCTATTCCTCTCATGGTCTTTACTAGGCAATAATTGACAAATCAAACCAACCAACAACCACCTTCTACTTCCTCCATGGATTATACCTCTTATGTCAAGGGTTCCCCTCATTTTTCTCCCCTCCTACTAATCATATGATTGTTGTTGAGGGTGATCTAGATTTGTTTCCTTCCTCAACAATAACCCCATGGATCTTCAACATCACCTAAACACCTTATCTAATTGTACCCCTTTTATTTCATTTCATCCTACATATCCTCCCTATGATATGCCTTCCCATCTTCTGGTGGGTGCCACCTCAACCCAACCCATCCTCACCCAAGCCTCTTCTTCTTCCAATATCCCACCTAATACCACTCATCAGACTCTATCCAACATCCCAACTAGTAACCAAATGCCTACTACCCCAACCAATATCTTCAACATTGGATCAACTTTACCTCTTATTACCTATAATCCTTCTACATTGGGGGTATCTTATACCCCTATTTCTAACATTAACCTTAGTTTAACCAACCCACCAATTTATACCACACTTTAGAGTTTAGTACTTTACATACCTCAAACACCCCCACCTATTAACTTAGAGTTACCACATACCACCAACCAACTAGCACTTTCATACCTCCAACCCAATCTACATCCATACCACCATCCACTAACCCTCTAAAACAATCCATATCAACTCCCCAACAAGTACCCATGATATCTTACCCATATGTTTTTAACCAACCAGGATACATAACACCTTCCACCCAACCATTTGTGCCAATCAACCCTTATGTCACACCATCCCAACCTCCTATAACCAATTAACAATATGTGTCTTCTTTATTATCTTCTAATTATTATCTATACATCACTACCACCTATCCTCAACAAAATTTACCACTTAATTATGCAGCTTCCCAACCTCAAATAGATTGGTCAAGATGTTAAGTGACAAAATGACCAACCTAGAGTCATCTATTTTTGGGTCTCATAACCTTTTATCATATGATCAAATATATAATAAATCCATCCATCCATCTATTCCTATCCACTATTATCCTCCTTAATGGGAATTACCCAAGTTTTTTAAATTTCAAGGAAAGGAGGACCCATGACAGCATTTAAGATCATTTTGTCATTGTTTTTATTTGATTGCATATGATGATGTTTTCCTCCTTTCTACCTTCCCCATTTATTTATCAAAGCCATCCTTTTATTGGTATATTTCTCTCACCAAGCACTCCATCTTTTCATTCTCACAATTATCCCAAATCTTCTTAGATAACTTCTCAGTAAATATATCTAAAAAGGTTTCTATTACTGACCTCTATTCTATTAGGCAATTTGATGATGAATTGATTATTGATTTCATAGCTAAATGGAGAGGTATCATCAACTATATTTATTTATCCTTACCCCAAACTAATTTTATTGAACTCTTTTATTGAGGTTGTGCCAAAAATATTTCCCCAACTCTTGAAGTTCAAACTTCTAGAACTTTCGATGAGTTATTCACCATGGCACGTAAACTTGAAAACTGAGCCATTGATGAAGGGAAATTGAAACTTCACAACAATAATTCTAACTATAAATCCAATCACCCTCCCTCCACCAAAGCCACTAACCAATCCAACCATCCCAATACCAAGACAAAATCATCCACAAACTCAGTTGTCCTAAAAATTTATCCACCACCAATTGTCAACCAACCCCATCAAACCATTCCTCCAACCCTTCCTACCAACAAAACTAAAACCAAAACCAAGGTCCTCCAAAACAATATACCACTATAGGAGAGTATTATGCTTCAGTTTTGGAAGAATTTCTCAGAGCTAACCTCATCCAACTTCCACCTATCAAACCACCCCAAAAAATTGAAGCTTCTTGCCCCATGTCTAGTTGGTATAATGAGAATGACCATTGTGCCTTTCATCAACTTGTAGGACATGATGTTAGTAGGTGAAATATTTTAAAAAGTCTGGTCTAAAGCTTAATTTATAGTGGAAATATTGCATTTAATAATCCTAATGCACCTCTTAATCAGTCCCTTGACATCTTTTGTAAACATTTTCTAAATCATGCTCCTTCTACCCATCACCATGATAGCAAATTAGAATCATCTCACTATCATGAGTCACATACCTTGAATGTTATTATTAGTGATCCCATTATTGAGGAGACCATTACCTCAACCATTAATTCCTCCATTTCACTCATAGAAGTAGTGGACTCACCTTTTATTCCTTTTGAAACCCAAATGAGGGAATCAACTACCCCTCTATCTTCACTTGATGAGACCTTAGCTTTATCTACCTCCCCTTTGATGGAAATACCAAAGGAGATGACCTTTGATTTAACCATATATTATTCTTCCACTCCACCCATTGAAGTGGTATAACTACCCTCCATTCCTTTGGACACCCAAAAAAAGGAAGAAACCATGTTCATTCCTTCACTTGAGGACACTACACCTACCTCCCCTATCATAAAGCCATCCATTCTCCCTTTGGAAACCATCCCAAAAGAAGAGGTTACCTCATCTATCCAACCACCAATTTGGGAACCTTCCATCAAAATCAAGGCTAGAGGAACCATTCCCTCTTCTCCACCTAATAGTTTAATCTTTGAAACCAATTACCAAGGAACCAAACCCATCTACAAGCCATTTTTTTGGCTAGTCCAGAGTCTAGAGTTCACTTTTCAACCCAGCTTTGATAGATCCACCTTTTGGCATTGTCTTGGTCTCCCTTAGTAAAACAAACATGAATCCTCAAACTCACTTGAATCCACCCTTAAACCCATTTTACCTCTTCATTGAATACATCTTCTTCCAAAACCATAATTGAACCATCCCAACCACCTCCATCTAACATTACCAAATCACTTTATGGCTCTCTCACCAAACCTATCAAGAATCTAAGAATTATTCCCACACCTATTCGAACTCACCCCTCTTTGAATTTGGATTTAACACCATTTATTCCACCAAATAAACCCATAACCAAACCAATTAAGAAGGTAGAGTTGCCTAAACTTCAACCTTAAACTAGACCCATACCACCTCCTTCTCACTTGACTTCTATCTTAGGACCCTATCCTTATACCATCCCAACTACTTATGTTTCCTCTAGTAAACCATCCCCCTTTTCTATACCTATGCCTACACCCATCAAAACATCTAGTTCCCTATCATTCTTAACTTATATATCCACTTTAACCTTCCCACCTATATCCAAACCCTCATCATCCAAATCTACAACCTCCAAATAATTTACCCCAATATCAACCCAGACACCTACACCTTCACCTATGCCACCACCAAAACCTAAAGTATCCATTTTAGGAGCCTCTCCCTCTAACCCTTCTAACTCCATCTAGTGTATCATGTTGAAACAACTTTACCAGAAATCGGTGAAAATGAGCCTTTATGAACTATTTAACACCTTGCCCCACCATCATTAGTCATTGATAGAGGCTCTAAAATATATATAGGTTCAACTAGATGAACCTCAACCTCTTTCACCCTTTATTGGAGCACTCCAAATTCCTATCTTTGTCACCTTTTAAGATTTTGAAATACCTCCTATCCATCCTAAGTATTTTAATCCTCCCCTCTTCATCACTATATACATCAATCAAACCTGCATCAAAATGGTGATGATTGATGGAGTAGCTAGCATCAACATTATCTTGTCTCATGCTTATGACCAACTTCAACTACTTATGAACATCATGTCAAAAAGCACAATGATCTTTTGCTCCTTCAATGATACTCTGGCCACTACCTTGGAAATAATTGTCCTCCATATCTACTTGGGACCTTATACCATTCATGAACTATTTTAAATTATATAGGGTAAGTTCTAGTATAATATGTTACTTAGACACCCTTAGATCCATGCCATGAGTTGTGTTCCTTCTACCTTACATCGATGTGTCAAATTTAAACATGAAGGTCAAATTGTTACCATCAAATCTGACCCTAGTCCTTTTACCTCTTACAATATGACATATTAGTCTAATGATGTTCTTCTTATTTCCCCATCCACCTCACCATCAACTACTAATAACACTACCTCACAAATAACAAAAACCCATAGCACTCCCATCCATAATAGTGATGAAGCTTCAACTAGCTCATCTATCCCTTCTTTTCAAATCCTATAGAGGACCCCTTGGAACCCACATTCCAATATCTCTCACTTGAGGAGTATCATCTTTTATCCTTGGATGCTTTGTATACTCTAAAATAGTATGGGAACCTCAAACATGAACCTTACTACAATCCCAACATTAGAACTATCATCACTTTCAGGGTCCACAACAATCAAACAAATTTAATTTATGGGGGACTTAATCAACCACTTCTCATTCTTACCACTATCTCATCCATCCAACCATTCACTTCTAACTTCTCTTATCTCAACAAACTAACCTCTACCAAAGGTTACCTTTATACATGTGCTTGGAAGGGGTTTGGTCTCAAAATCAAAATCCAAAAACCTCATGAGTTATTTAGCCTTGGATTTATACCACTAGAATAACCCACCTCACCAAAACCCATTACCACTATCGATGAGGATGTTACATCTGCACCAACCCCACCTTCCCTAATTACTAAAGACATTGATATCATCCCATCTAACTTTTATTATCAATATTTTTAGTTTGGGCCCCTTGACTTACCAAAAGGATGGATAAACTCAAACCCTTCATCTCATCCATACTAAAATGATAGAGAGACATTCTCCTATCATCAACACCATCCAACATCAATATGATGATTCCATTCTCACCTACCTCACTATGAGGGATTTTTCTATCCATAAGTCTCTTCCTCCTAAGAACCAAACCATATTGAATGAATCCACTATCAATTTTAACTTGGGTACTTAGGATAACCCTTATATCATTAAGATCAGCCAATTCTTAAATTCCATGGAATAACAAGATTACCCTTCTTTCTTTCATGACTGTAGCATAGATTTTTCTTGGTCTTATCAATATATGCTCATAATTGACCCTTGTATTGACCTCCACAACATTTTCACCCATCTTAAGGTTAAGCTAGTTTAGCAAAAGCTTCATAGGATGCATCTTTGTATATCTCTTCTTGTCAAAGAAGAAATTCAATGTCTTTTTATCCATCGAATTCATTTATCCCATTAATTATCCATAATGGGTTTCTAATATCATTCTTATCATGAAGCCCATAGGTTGACTTTGCCTCTGCATTGAATTTCATGACCTTAACCTCAATTGCCTAAATAATGACATTTCTCTACCAAACATCAACCAACATGTTGATCTTATAGTTGGCCATGAAATGTTATCTCTCATAGATGGTTTCTTGAGATATAATTGGATCTTGATTGACCCTAAAGATCAACATAAAACTTAATTTATCACCCCATGAGGAACCTTCTATTATAGGGTCATGCCTTTTAGTTTGAAGAATGTTGGATCAACCTATCAATGTGTTATGACCTACATTTTTCATGATCTCATCCATAAAATTGTAGAGGACTATGTGGATGTTCTCCTTGGGAAATCCAAACACTACAAAGATCACCTAGCCATTCTCACCATTATCTTCAATTGATTAATCCATTATCATGTCAAACTCAACCCCAAGAAATGCATATTTGGGTCATATCTAGAAATCTTCTTAGATTTATCATCTCTCTTTGAGGAATAAAAATAGACCCCACCAAATTCAGATGAAGTTTTTAGATGCCTCCTCATACTAACCTTAAGCAACCCTACAACTTGCAAGGGAAGCTCCAATCCATTTATTGCTTCATCTCCTAGTTATAATATATATGTCAACCCTTTTACCATATCTTCAAGAAATATACCTCTTTTAACAAGCCTTTGACTCAATCATGGAGTACCTTTTATCTCCACCTATTCTCATCCCTCATAGGGAAGATTATCCCTTCTACCTTTATATATTTTCCACAAACCATTCATTATGGGCAATTCTTGCTCATCATGATAAATAAAACAAAGAGTAAGTTCTATACTACATTAGTTGCACCTCTATATAATATAAGACTTGGTATACTCATCCTAAGAAACTTTTCCTCACCTTAGTCTTTTTGGCTGCCAAACTTTATTTCTATCTTCTTAATCACAAAACCTATGTCATCACTAACACTAACCCACTCAAGTACATACAATCTAAACCATACCAAAATTAGCATATGGCTAAGTAGTTCATGCTCTTAGGTGAGTTTGATCTTGAGTTCATTAAAACAAATTAATTAAAGGGTAAGTCATCATTAACTAATTAGCTGAAGCTCCTCTACTAGACAATCAACCACTTCTACTGGCATTTCCAGATGAGTCCATCATAACTCTTTCTCAAGAGGAACCCAAATACCAAATGACCATTTTTTTATGGATCTAAATTCCAACATGGTGGACGTGCTAGATTTATTCTCATTCCCCTTAATGGTTAACCTCTTCCCCTTTCCTTTAAACTTGGCTTCAAATGCACTAACAATGTAGCTGAGTACAAAGCACTGGTCATAGATCTCCAAACTACTCTAGCCTTGGGGGTCAAGACCCTTTAGTGTCTTTGGTGACTCTTAATTGGTCATCAACCAGGTCAATAGATCTTTTCAATACAAAAATGATGTCCTATTAAAGTAAAAACAACTCATAGATGTACTCTTAACATCATTCAATCATTACCTTATTTAGTTAGTTCCTTAATCTCCCAATAAATTCATAGATATAATGGCTTCCCTTACTTCCCAAATCCCATATCAACCTACCAAATCTAAATTATTTCTCACCATCCATAATTTTATCACACCCTCATATATCATTTTTAACCTTCCCACCATATTTAGTGTGAAAGCATCTCCTTCTGACATTTGGTATAACCAAAATTTTAACTACCTTAACCTCATCATTATTCCTCCCAACCTCTCAAGGAATTCACAAAGAGCCTTTGTTTAGAGTACCTTTTGTTACACCATACTAGGGGGAATCCTTTATATATATGGCTTTGAAAAACTCCTTCTCCATTGTCTATGTAGCTAAAAAGCTTCCCATGTTATTAAAAAACACATGACAAAATATGTGGGGAACATTTTAGTGGCCTATCTGTCACTAATATATCCTTCACCTTGATTACTATTGTCCCACCCTCAATCAAGATTATTTTTATTATGTAAATAAGTGTCTCCAATATTAATATCATGCTAATTTACATCATGAACCTACCTATGGACTTTTAATATCCACATATTATTGGCCCTTCTCATAATGGGGTCTTGATCTCATAGGGGAAATCAATCCTCATTCTTCACAATGACAACAATACATCATTATCGCTATTAAATATTTCACCGAGTGGGTGGAATCCATCTCTCTTATCTTGACCAAATCCAAAAATATTATCGACTTCATCAATCACCATATCATCTGTCACTTTGGTGTTCCCCATAAGATAATCATTGATAATGGAAAATATTTTAAAAATAAGAAATTCCAAGCTCTTTGTGATGATTTTGGTATCAAGTTAAGTTTTTCCTTTCCCTATCATTCATAAACTAATGGACAAGTAGAAGACTCTAATAAAACTCTCAACAAAATGTTAACCAAAGTAGTAAGTTCTTTAGGTTGGGATTCACACATACACATCCCTTTTTATTTATGGGCCTATCACACTAGAATTCAAACTTCTATGGGTACTACCCATTTCTCTCTCATATTTTGAGTAGAGGTAGTCTTATATCTCAAATTCTAGATTCCTTCTCTTTATGTATCTTTTCATGACATCCTTTTTGAGAGTGATTATCATTAGGAATGTCTCACATGACTTAAATTCCTTGATGAACATCACCTCATAATACTTAATCATATTAGTGTCTATCAATAATGAATCAAGCATGCTTACTAAAAACACCTGATAAAATGATAATTTAATATTAGAGACCTCATCATTAAGTAAAACTAACATGTAACTAATATGGAGTATATAAAAAGAGGCAAGTTTGCTTTCATTTGGCTTGGACCCTACATCATAACCCATAAGTATGGATCAGGAGCTTATCATTTGCAAAATAGAACCTGATCCTCTCAATGCTTCACATCTACATCCTTTCTATTGTTAAAAATAGGATTGAACTCACCTTTATGTCTAACTTAAGCTCATCCCTTGGTATACAATATTTTCACTTCCCTTCACCTACCTATCCCTATTCCTTTTGGGGATAATTGAATACAACATATGACCATGTGATTATCCATCATAGTTATACCCTAATCCTAAACATGGATAACATATATCTACCCATGGCATGTTTCTCATGGATACTTTTCATCTCTAATCAAATGGAATCCTATGATTAGTTATCTCTCAAACCACTTTCCCTCATCTATCATTAAACTTTTGTGTTAAAAATATTGCCTCCATAAAGTAGACCTCAGCCTAAATAGACTTATCCATGTCTAAACTTGACATTCAAAATCAAATTAGGATACCAAAATATCACTTGAGCCTATATCTCTAGAATTACAAACTACTCCCTTGAAGGACAACTAGACAACAACTAAATTGCTTAAACATAGACTGCTCCTTTAAAGGACAGCTATAAAATTCCAACTTTAAACCACTCCCTTGAAGGATCACTAATTTAAGTTTGTCACAAAAAAAAATTTGAATCTTCTCGCATTGATCAATGTCATCAACCTATCAACAAAACAAAATCAACAATTAACCCTCTATCAAAATCAAAACAAGGAAGCCACAATCAGATTTTACATATGGAATTAGTAGACTTCTTGCATTGATCAATATACACATTATATTAAGGCATGGACTTGTATATTATGGTTCTTTGGTCATCTATAGAAGGGGAAATGTAATCCACATTAGGTTACCATATTATACATTTCCCAATCAACCATCTCACTATCACCTACTTTACCTTCATACTCTCTCTAACAATCAAGGGACTATGAGCTTACTTGACACAAAGTGATCAAGATAACTTAATTTTTAGTTAAATCATACTCTTGTGAAGAATTAAAAAGGCTTACTTTCATTAAGACCATTCAAATTAGGTTTTGTTAGGCCCTTCCCACTGAACACATCTTGCTTTTTCTTACCCTCTATTCATTAGTTCAAGTGGACATATGTCTCATGATTTTTCTATCTTTTCTATGTTTAGTGTGTTATCTACACCTACTCTATGTTATTTAATTTTGTCTACATGACATATCTAAAAATTCAAAACATTAATACATAATCCATATACATCATAACATTATGAACCATGTTCATAAACCATATCTTATTCATACACAAAACATCCGAACTATAAAATAGTCATAATCACATAATAACATCATTATCATCAAAACAAAAATCATTTATCATAGCATAAATACATAAAACACATCATATCCTAAAAATCATCAATAACCATGACTAAATCATCTATCACATAGCCTATGAACCACATCATCATATAAAATTCTAGTAATAAACCACATCATCATATGAAATTCTATTTTTGAGTCACAAACATCACCATATAAATAAACATAATCAAACAAACCCTAATCAAAACCCTCAATCACATGTCCATGATCATGTTTATGAACAAACACATCATCCATTAGGTATAAACCCAAACATCAGCTAAAATATACACATATTCAAATATTCATCATACGATTAAAAAATCTCATCACAATCATGTTTTAATTTCCTCATAACATCATCATATAGAAAAATAAAATCATCCATGATCACCAATATCACATCTATCAATGCACAACATCACATGCCTAAAACTACAATATTTAACATTATCTCATAAAGAATGGGGCATGGGTAATCTATAATTTCAACACATACATCATGAACATTCATACACATTATCACATACCTAAACCAATGAACCATAAATTTCATAAGCATCATCCATAAATATCTCAAAACATCAAATAAACATCACAACCATAAAAACTATCAACATCCATGGACATCCATAATCCTCATCTATATAACCATAATCATCATATACATCATAATCAAAATCATACATGCCAATGTAGAATACATCATCATGTACAAAATACATGGAATAATGTATTAAATCTCTCTCTCTCATATACATCTTGTGCCATTGGCATGTAGGCCAGTTTCAAAATGCTATACACCTATAATAAAACATATCAAGCCCTTGGGACACCACTACCACTGGACCCATCTATGCATACACCTACATTACTATCTGGTAATGCCCCCCTTAATATCCCTACCTAACCCACTATAGAACCCCACTATCCTAGAGTAGTTATAGATGGACCACCTACTAAACTAGCCCTGTACTCTCCATACCTCATCTCCAATAACAAGTATGCCAACACTATCACCTAATAATACCTCAACTCCTCAATGATGGATAAGTACCATGTCCTTAAAACTATGTCAGGTGGTCTTCCTATTATTGTTACAACCACTCCTACCCTCTTTCTTAGTGAGTCTCTCTCCTATATCACTAACCTAAGATAGATCCTTGCCTAATCTTGATCTCCAATCAAGGTGGCTACTTTACCCTATAAGGTGATGATCTAACCCTATAAAGTGGCCACTTATCCCTATAGGCTGGTAATCTAGGCCTATGCCACTACCAATGGTATTGTTGCTAATCTATCCTATGTCATTACCCTAATAGGATCGACATCCATGGGTTATTTCCCCATGTCACCCCATCAAAAATAAATTATTGTATATCAAGCTTAGTATCACATTACATAACCATCTATAATTTCTACATCATTTATCATAGCTCTCATTGGTATTTACTTACAGTCTAAAATAATGTCCTATGGTTATGGCTTTAGGATCAAAAACTTGACATCCTCCCTCCTGTATCATGGAAATTTTATTGGGATCCCCTACACAAGGCCAAACTACCTCTAAACTTGATCAAATAGGATAAACTTAGTCTCACCATCCCATCTCTTATATATCTAGCACTAGATCTATAGTGATAACATATGAAATTTATACCTTACCCACCTCAAATATCCCACATATGGTCTCCACACTATGTCACTGACAACCAATCCCTCTAAGGCATTCCCTTGACCATTGGCAGTCAAGGTTCCCCACCTTTTCAACTTTTTTAGTACCTAACCCTGATGTTAGACTTTGAGAGATCAATGAATCTCACCACACCATAACTTGAGCATTCAAATATTATCCTTTTTTAACCAACCTATTTGACCACATCCACCTTGATATTAGTCATTTTTGACCCAAACTATTTACATGTTTTGTGATAACCCTGCTTAGTCATTTTGACCACATCGACCAACCTTGCCATGTTGAAATTTTGCAATTCACATCAACTCATGCATAACATAACCATTAATGTTTTTTAAGGGAACAATTCCTACCCTAGATACTTGAAATAAACACTAATCTTGTCTAGCAGACTTGATAGGAATGACCTAATTAGCTATGACCAATACTATGGACTAGTTACCCCTATCATAGGTCCCTCTATAATTGACCTTATTTTTACTAACATTGGCAACTTTAGTCTTTTCATGATCTTAACTATCATAATTTGTCACATTTTTTACATGTGTTTACATTTCAAATGCCTACCCCTTTTGTGTCATTCACCTTGTTACTCATTGTTTACCATTTATCAAACCCTGACTTGATTTCAGTTCCCTCCTCATCGACTTCAAGTTTGAGGGGGAACACTTCCTCCCATACTTGGGGCAATTAGACCATGACCATAAATCCATTCATTTTTATTTTACCACTTGTTAAATCAAATCCACATAACAAATAGGTACAAAATGTAGACACTCAAAAATTACATAGTTTTAGATGTCAAAACACCTTGACCTTGAAGCTAGTTGATCACCTAGTTGACTTAGGCCATTTATTAATTTACTAACTCAACCTTTTAAGCCACCTTTTTTTAACTTAATTTCACTCATTTTCCTCTATCTCATCAACCATTGATAGTTAGCCTAACTATCAATGATTAGCCTGACCATCGATGGTTAGGTCATCAAACCTAATTTAAAGCCAATTCAAGCTGTGTATGAGATAAACATAGCATAATTTAAAAGCTTCCCTTATGTGGTGGTACAAAGATTTAAATCATTTTAATAGGAAACTTTATCTTCCTTCTTGACTAATAAATTCATCTTACACAATGATTAACTCCATCCTATAAAAGGAGAGAAATAAGAAGTGAAAAAGATCCAAAAATCCATAAATATGCATCCAAGTTGTCAAATCCTCTTGCATAGGTATCCAACATCCCTTTAGTAAGAAAGTAGAAAAAATACAGACTTGAACCTATCGAAATCACTTAATGAGGCCAAAGTATTGTCACTCTAGCTAAAATTGCTTTAGTGATCTAGCAAGTTGTAGGTAAATTTGTTTTTGTTTTTTCATTTCATTTCATTTATAAATACCCTAACCTGATGAAACTCATCTTCTTACCTTCTATTTTTAACTAAACCCATATTCTAACCCTCATCTAACCATCTACCTAATCTACAAATCCCTTTCTAAACATTTCCAAATTTACATAGGAAACCACTAATGGTTATCCCAACTATTGACAATCATCTCAACCATCGATGATCACCCAACCAATGATAGTTAGGCTAACTATCGATAGTTTAGCCAACCACTAATGGTCACTATGGGAAAAATAACAATAATTTATGTTGAGTCCTTCTACCTCTACCAAACCCTATTTTCAATGTTCTTGCCTCTTCTTAGAGACTTCTCTAACTTTTTAGACCTGACCCAAACTATTTTAGCACAGGTATTGACCCATGTTTGCTACATTTAGTCATTTTCTTTAAACAAGAATTTATCTTATTTTTCTTGTATGCATTTACTTCCTTCTTATTGAATGAAAGTATTCATTATTTTCATCTATATCAGCTTAATTGTTATCAACAATGGATTGATAGCCTCTTAGTAAGCATATACTTCTTGGATCTAGTTCATGTTAGGTAGTTCACTTAACTATCTTTCTAAAACCCCTTTTCTAGTATCTTTCTTATTTATAGGTTATTCCTTCCAAGATAAAGAGGAGTTCCCATCATCATCTGGATCATGCATGCACTTTATCAGGTTTCCCTTTACACACCCTACTACTATTTTCATTACTTACTTCCAAATTAAGAAATGAGTGAAAATTAAGAGAAACCAATATCCCTTTATTAGGTTTAGTGGATCCATATTTGGCATGACCCCGATTATCTACTATATCCCCAATTGGAAGTCTAATTAGGATCTATCTTCTTTGAAATAGGGTTAATTTGTATATATCCTTCATTTCTCATTACATACATTTTGGTGAACCCAACATCAATCTAACCCTTGTAGTTTTTCTTTTATGGTTTTCATTTCTATCATTTTACTATTTTTCTCTATTTATGATACTAGATTAACTAGGATGTTATAGTTGTAACTTCTGTGCATAAGTTTAACACAGTCACATCAACATGACTATGTTCTTTCTATGCAAGCCTTCATTAGATATAAATTACTAGATTGAACTTGTCAACACAGTACTCTTCTTCAATTTTAGATAATAAACTATGTCGAACACATGACATAATATTGTAGTCAGCATCAAGAATATCAAACTAAGTCATGCAATTTGACCTAGTATTATAGTCAACATCTAGTTAAAAAACTAATTCAATCATGTTGAATTAGTAATCTTAACAAGCTTCTAAAAATAGGGTTTTCATAGAACTAGGTAGATCTAATCAACACAGTTGGTAATAATTTCAAGTTGTATTTAAGGAACTTCAATAAAATAAAATCAATCCTTAGCATATTCCAACCCATCAAGATTCCTTTCTTTCACTCTCTTTAAATTTAGTTATTCATTACAATTTTATTTTGTACCAAGTTTGCAATCTTCAAAAATACAATCCTATAACAAATAAGGTCAACCTATTCAACCTAGTTCTATAGTCTATATGCTATCTAAAATACTAAGTTGACTTGGTTGACTTAATTATTAAGTAATTTTTCTTCTATAGTATAATAGAGACCCTATCAACTATCTTTTTTAATGTTTTCATATATTTTCATTTGAACTTACTATGTACCATGCTTAATTTGGGAATTAACCACTATATGCTAGTAATTGATTCATGCTTTAATTGTTACCTATTTAGATGATTAGATTAGATCACATAGAATAATTAGGTGGATTTTTAATATACCATTTACTTTTACTATTTTTTTATTTTTGTACACACTACTAAATCACATAATTTTAAAAACACATTTAAACATTTGTCTCCCCAAGGCCTACCTTCTTGGATTTTATCACCAAGGGGGAATCCAACTTGTTTTTATATCTAAGTATAAACACATGGTTAATGTTATATATTGGAAAAACACCTGATACCCTTATAACTACAAGATTTTTAAGTAATGAGGTAGGCCCCAATACCAAACTAGTATGATTACCAACATAGATCCCTTTTAGCCTAAATGTCTTGAAACTATCCATAGATTGATTTCTATTCCCTATTTTTAGCCAGATTTCCTATCACACTTAAAATAAAACTTTATAAAAATATAAAAATAATCAAGATGACCACTTAGTTAGCATTTAATTTTCAATTGACTACTTTCTCTTTGATCATTATATGTTGTATTTCAAAAACTTTCAATGGCCAACATTTGTGCAAGGTTTTATGTTGTATGCCCCAATTGGATAATCCTCATTGATCCAAATATTTATGTGATTATTTTCACTTATTATTTAAATTATATTACAAAATATTTCCCTATTTTTATTAAACTATCATTCTATTTGACACAATCTCTTACAAACTATCTTTTTCCCTGCCAGTAATACTAAGTCAATCTAGTCGACTCTGTACTCCTTTTTACCCATTAACTTATAGTACTAAGTTGATTTATTTGACTTTGTATCCTTATTAGACTATTTTTTTTCCTATTTATATTACTAATTTTACCTATTAAAATCTTAATCTTCTCAAACCCTCTCCAATATTACTAGGTTAACCTAGTCAACTTTGTAGTCTTATTGTTACCTTTACTTTGCTTATCTCTCTTATCTATCCAACTTATTTCTCAATTTCCCCTTATATTTATATTAATTTACACAAATCATCATGAAGTTCCCTATTATAATCTTATTTTATAACTTGAATCCATTTAGACACTATATGAGACATTCAATTCTCCCTCTCTTTTCTTCCTAGGAGAACCCTCACTCTTAGAGCACCTCTTCCCCTCCTTCATTTGTGGATTGTAACATGGTTAAAATCACACCTCAATATGAAGTAGGTGTATCTGATACTTTTTTACCTATAAAGATAATTCTAATCTTAAAGTTTTTCAACTTAATGTGGAAGCAATTGACATAATTCTATCCAATAATCCCATTGGTAATCCACGTTCTAATAACCCTCCCCCTAATACTAATTCAGCGAGTTATCCTACAAACACAAACCGAATAATTGATCTGACTCAACTTATTTCACAATTCATACAACAAATGAAAATAATGCAAGCTTATAACACTTCTAAAATGATGCAATTACAATGTCTTTTAATCAACATGGATAATCAATCTTTGGTTCTCATTCCTCAAGCCAATCTAAATATTATTCCTCCACCTCTTAGAGATGCCCCAAGAAATGTTATTCCTCTACCTATTATTAAGAAAAAAACTCTTTAAAACATCCAAAATTATCCTTTAGATACTTCCATCATATCCACTAATATTGGTAATATATCTCCAGCTATCAAATATGATGGGACTAAAGACCCTGCATCATTTCTCAAAGCCTTTGGCAATATTTATAAAGAGTGGATCCAAAATAATACTTTCACTACAACTAAACTTTTAGTTAAAACCTTTAATGGTGATGTATTGGAATGGTACAACCAACTTACCCAACATTCCATTTGGTAACTTGAGGATTTAGTCAATCTTCTAGTTAAAGAGTTTCAACATAATGATGTTATCAAAAATTTCCTTAGCCATTTCATTAATGCTAAGCAATCTCCCACTAAATCAGCTCATGATTTTATCAAATGATATAGATATATATCCAATAATAATAACCATAACATGAATGATTATAACTTTTTCAAACTCTTTATAACTACTTTAACTCCTTCACTTCAATATAAGGTTCAAACTTTTTCTCCTCAAACACTTAACAAATATCTTGACTAAGTTAAATGTCAAAACTTCCTCATCAAGAAATTTTAACCAAATACCAAATTACTTAAAGGATATTTTCAAAATTATACTAATGCCATCAATAAAAATACCCCTCAAACCAAAAAAGTATTTTCCAAAGACAACACTCCCCCATATTCTCACATACCATTAATTGTGCAGTAAATGAAACAAATCTTACTTCCCTCTAAATCCTTTATTTATCTTAAGAATCCTCCTAAGTGGTATGACCATAATAAATTCTTTTAGTTCCACACCAAAATTGGTCATTCACATGAAACTTGCTAAGGGATTACTAATTTTGATTTATCTTACATTCTTAGTGATTTATTCAATCATGAAGACATGATCCAGCTTCGTTGTCAAGAGTACAACACTATTTCTCAAAAAATACAAGCTTTTGAAGCTTCTTATTTTAATAACCAAAGATATTTTTCTATGTCTAATAATCAACAAAATACCAAGGATGTTTGTGTTATTGATTCCAACTATGACCAATATTATAACAATTCTTAATATGTTAACACAACTAAGATCAATTATCATTACAAACCAGCTCATAAATATCTTGTCACAAAACCTAATAAACCATCTTTAGAAGAAAAAATTATCAAAGATGCTAGAACCACTAATTCAGATTTGAAATCCCTTGAGGAAATAATTCCTTCTAAAAATCCAACAACTTTCATTCCTTCAAAATACTCCTTACCTTTTAAACCTTATAATGGTTATGCTTCTAAATCCCATTGTAGTTTTCTTAAAGAGCTTAATTTCATGCCTTGTAAGATTACACTTAAGGAATTATTTTTTACTTCCCCTTATCATTGCAAGTTATTTATGAAACAATTATAAGAAATTAAAGATCCATCTTCTATAGATAAAGAACCACCCTCTATTTAGCATCAACCTACCAACATGCATACCATTTAATCCATTTATCCTTATTCTAAGCCTTATATTGAATTTATTGAAGAGGAAATGATTATTTATGGGATTATTTTTCATGTTGATGATCCACCACTATCATTACAATGTCCATTAATACTACCCTTATCAATAAAGTTTATATTTATAAATGGTTTAGTATTAATGTGACATCTTTATGGCTTATCCAATAACTTGGATATAATAAGGATAATCTCAATAAATCCTACGTTACCTATTGTGGATTTGATAATAATAATCAAAATCCACTTGGTTTTATTTGGCTCCACCTAACAATTAGATCTAAGACCATATGAACTAAACTTATGGTCCTCTATTTTCCCTTATCTTACAACATATTGCTTGGTCACCCTTGGACTCATAGAATGATGGCCATCACCTCTTATAATAGCCAATGCATTAAATTATTACATATAGGAAAATAATATAAGGAATGAATTTTATCCTAACCCTTATAATATTCAACTTCTTAATCTAAAATATCAATATCACATTCTTACCATTCTTACCATCAACAATGCTCCCTTACCTAAATTCATCAACATTAATCCAGAGCTACTAGTCACTCTTGCTAATTTAGATAATTATGAACCTAATGACTTAAAATATACTAGAAACACAACTAAGCTACCTCCTTACATATTAGAGTGGATTCCTCCATCTTTATTACCTCATGATCACTAATTTAACAATTTTAGGAATATTGGTGTATTATTCCTAATTTAGTTAAAGTATCTGAGTACTAAAATTAGTAAATAAATATGCAATAATTAAGCTTCTAATTTGTGTAAATTAAATTTTAATTTTGTATTTTCTAAAAATAGTAATAATATGGAGAAAATAAGACTTAGATGGAAACTAGCTGATATGGTTGAGACTAGGTTTGAGATTCACTATGGAGGACTAGGACACTATCATAAAATAAGATCTAACCATCCTTTTATGATTATATAGGAACACCAAAAGTGGATAGGAGTGGCAATGATTCCTTATTCCACCTCTACTATTATTTTCCTAAGGATTTAAGCTTTTTGGGTTTTATTTTCTAGGTATGTGTGACCTTATCTATGAAGTTTTGTTAGTTAGAAGTCTATAGAGCTCCTTATATACTAGTTTATCTCTTCAAACCCTATACTCCATTATTATTTGACCAATTTTAAGAAAGAGGGGAGGTTATCATCTATAAGATTCACTAAACATGTATACACACCCTTTGTGTGGGCATGCTACCTACATAACAAGACTCTGAAGAGGGATCAAGTCATATGTATTTCTCCCATTTGATGTGCTTTATGTAATTTAGTGTATGAAGATATATAAATGTTAAACCAAATGTACTTGCGGTGACTAGATATTGGTGTAAGGATTTGAATAAGGTTGTAATCATATTGGCTAGTTGTATGTAGAGAATAGGGAAGATTACTTGAGTAGTCTTTCTTGTATTCTTATTTGATTAATGATATTTTCCAAACCTTTCCAAATGATATTTGAATGGTCTATTATAGGAATATATTGGTCATGGGTTGAATGTACTTGCTTTAGGTTGATAAGGAGAAATATGGGGAATAAAAAAATTGACCATTGGGGCCAAAAATAGACTTGGACAAGAGTTATAAAAGTGTGTTGTAGTCCAAGTGTGGCACTATTGTCCTCAGCTAATAGGACCTAGGGGGATGGTTTAATCATGGAAAAATGGGTCTAACTCTATTGGGATCAAGTATATAAGGCTACAAATGACTGGGAATTAATGAAAAGATTTTTATGAGGGTCATGAGAGTAAGCAAGAGGGACATAAGGGTTAGGTTCCATTATCCATGCTCAAGTTACCAATTTTAACATTTTATATGACTACATTTACCCTGATTTATTCTAGTGATGTAGTAAAGAGAAAATACTAGGACAAAGGAAACATAGAAAGCGTACCTAAACTTACCTGTAAGGGTGAATTTCATGAAGCTATGTGATGTTGGGTGTACATAGAGAGAACACACTATAAAGTGAAAATGTGCAAGAGAAAACAAAGAGTAGATTAGTTATTACTAGATATTATATATCTAAAATAAGAATGTACAAAGCTAGGTAAGAGAGAGAGAGAGAGAGAAAGAGAAAGGAACAAATACACCTCACTGAGTATTTGGACTAATACAAAACCTATTGTGATGTTGAGTAATGCTGTATATGATGGGTATATTGTACTAAGAGTGATATTACAAATGGAGCTAAGTGCTTAATTCCCAACAAGAGGCTCAAGAATGAAAAGGATGGCCCTCTGGCTCCATCATCACCCACTAAGTAAATCTAGGAGATCATGCATGTATTAATCAATGTCTAGACTAGGTGTCTAATCCCTCTTAATAGGTGGCTCAAGAATACAAAGGATATCTATTCCTTTGGCTCCATTGTTGCCCTGTAAAGTGAAGCTATGAACTAGTACTGATATGATATGTGTGTTTTATGAGATGTCTCTTAAAACCCAATAATTATCTATGATTTGATAATGTTGGCATGGATAGCTAAATGTATGTTGGAAACTAGGCCACTCTTATCCACTCTAAAAGATAGAGATTAGGCTTGTACAAAATCCACTCTGAAACTAATGCAATAGGATTATATGAAATCTACTCTAAAATGTGGAGGTTAGGCTTGTATAAAATCCACTCTAAATTATTCCAACCACATATAGATGGAATAAGGCACACAAATTCTTAGAATGCCTAGGTAATGTTGAACATAGAAAGATAAAAACAATAATGTTTTGCACATTTCCCCCATTCATTAGTGTCTAAAACATGGATTCTGATCTAGAAGTTATACCAACTACTGTATCTAAAATTATAAATTAGAGCCATCATGTTAAGCATAATTCACCCTATATCTATATTCCTTGAGTAAAAGTGTACTAAAAATTATTGATTTTAAATTGGTTTGGTTGTACAAAACTATAGCTGAACCTACTTTTCTATCTACTTATAAAAAGTCTAATTTTTTTTCCTATTTGGATAGGAGCACTAAAAATAGATAGTAGTGGCACCAAAAATACATTCCAATCTTGACACTATTGTCTTAAGCCAAATTATATAATTTTATATCATTTTCACTAGCTACCTGGTATGTTATGACTGGTTTGATGTTTGGTTGCTATTTTGGGTATTTTGAATGTTGTTATTTTAACCATTAAGAGATTTTATCTCTATGACAAAACCATTATTTGTTTCCCCCTCTTTTAAATTTAGGAATGATGACCTTGGAATGATTGCCCTCAGAAGAAATATACCTACAAGTGGTTTATGTAGTAAAGATACATGATATAAAAATGATAATCAATAAAATATCTCAAGATATAACATGGTTTGTAATGATAGATTTTTAGATCAATAGGGGTATGCCTATATGGATATAATAATATAAGAACATGTGCATTGTACTAAATTGGAATAGGAAGTCTGGTTAATTGTTAGTTATTAATTTTTATATATTAATTGTCATGGAGGAATTGAGCATGATGTCCATCATGGTATCTAAGAAAGTAAGAATAATGCATGATGTGGATCATGACATTATAGAAAATGAGAAGAAAATAAGAAATAATCACACAAAGAAAGAATAAATAAGCATACAAGGGTGTCCAAGGGGCCAAGTAAATAAGGGACATGGGCACATGTCACTCAAAATAGAAAGAAAGCATATAAGGCATGTTTAAATGTTGCATACACATTCAATTAAAACAAGCAAGGTTGACATAAAAGCCACAATCATATAGAAGAGTACAGGAAAGGGACATTGGAAAATGTCTAAAGGCACACACATGAATATAAACAAGGACATTGGAAAATGTCCTAAGGAACATACAAGAGATAAATAGGAACTCTAAAATTCAATCACATCAAACTATGCTAAGCAAGAAAAGAGAGCTTTAAAAACCTAGAAGTAAAATCACATCTAACTAATCAAAGTAAGAGGGAAAATATGCAAGACATATAGTACAAGACTAGGTATATGTTAAGAAATACACAATTGATATATATTATTTAGTGTCAATAAAGTAATATGTGTAAGCTAGTAAGTAATGTACATCAACATGATAACTAGAATGTGTGGTATAGAAAGGACATAATCTGGATGATGTAGTCATGTAGAAGATGCCCCCAGTGGGTAGATATATCTATGTATGTCTCAAATGTATAAGTAGGATGTCCCTTGAATGGGTCGATTGAAGAAATCAAGGACCTGGATATCACTACACACACTCAAAAAAGATCAAGTGAAGCATGTTAATGTAGGAAAGAAGAGCATAGAAGAGAATATGTAAGTCTAGCATGGTAGTATAAATGTAAATCATGGATAATACATACAATTGAAATGTTTTCATTTTTTTGAATTATTTGAATGTTTTTTCATTTTTGATATAAGCTATGAATAATCAATCATGAGGAGACTGTGTACAATAAATACTGATAAACTATGTGCATGTAAGAAAAAAGAAACTATGTACAAGAAAGATTGGGAAGAAATGATACTAATCAATGAGTCTTGAAAGAGACTCCCTATCATGTTGTCTTATATCAAATAAAAGATTCATGTGTGATCATGAAGCATTATAGAATAGATATGAATATGAGTTTGAATATTTAGATTCATTTTTGGTATCTTGGAAATCATAATAACATGTATTATTCTACTCATCATTATTATCTTGATCTTGAACCAATTGAATGCTAGTGTTGACTTTTGTTGTATACAGATATTTTCCTTTGATAAATTATGTCTATGAATTATTTTCCTTAGGATTTTTAATAAATCCCAAACCTTGGTGGCAAACATTATTAGCTACAAGAATAGTAGTGATGCCTTGCACATGCTTGCCTAACCCTTGACCTTGATAATCAAACTATTATAGATTTACATCTTTTTCAAGTTGTATCTGTGCCTATGGTATTGTTTTCTACTCCAATTTTTCTTTTTGATCCTTTTTTAATTCTGAGTTATGCTTTAGTAACCACTTTTATACTATTTCTAGATTTGACCCCTTTTGAATGTGTTCCTATATCACTATGGATTTCTTGATTGATTTACATTGTATAGGGTCCTAATTTATCTATTTTATATGTTTTTTAATGCCAAACATGAATATATGTGATGTCCATGAATTTCATGATATGCACAATAATATATGTATCTTCTCACTGAATGTAGAGGAGGTAGTTTGATCAACTTAGATTTAATCATTATCCTTAGTACCTCACTTGAAATCTTATTTGATATTTGAATAATTTTTGAATCACTAGTTATAGAGTTACTTTTTTGTGATGTATTATTTTAATATATAACATTTCTTATAACCAATTGACTAGGTGAATGTGCATATACATGATTGACACAAGGGTGCCTTTGAGGCTTTTGTATTATAATCTAAATTTTAAATGTTATGATCTTTTCATGTAATAACTAATTTTTCATTTTAAAATCTAAAATTAACTTGCTCATATTGGTGATTTGATCCCTTAGATTCTTACAAGTGCAAACCCTAGTTACTTATGATTGAACATGTAAGCACATATATTGAAGAAGGTTTGAAGAAGCTATAGGTTGAATGTATGCATTAGGAAGAATAGTATAGGCTACCTCACCTTTTGGAGGGGTGATAGCATGGACCTAGTTAGAGGGAAAGTAGTTATCACCCTCTGAGGGGAGAGGAGGAGAAGGAATTTCTTTCATGTGTATAAGATTTGACATTAAAACTTGATAGGTGGTAGTTAGCTTATATAAAAACCATGTAGCCAAGGAGTTAGGTATATCTAAGTAAAAACTATGTATATGATATTAAATGCATTTAAGTGGAGTTATAAGTTATCTAGCAAGATTATTATAAGTAATATTCCACATGAGAGAGAGAAAACAAGGGATAGAGGGCATGAAATTGTGCACTAATTCATAAAGAACTTTTACATGTGCTATGATATGTCTAATATGTGTGGCAAGATAAAATTTAAAAAATTTCCATACGAAAGATAGAAAATAAAAGGTAGAGAGCATGCAATTGTGCATTAATTCATAAAGATCTTTAACTTATATCATTATATTTCCAACATATTTATAAAAATAGAGTTGAAAATTATTCTACATGAGAGAGAGAGAGAGAGAGAGAGAGAGAGAGAGAGAGAGAGAGAGAGAGAGAGAGAGAGAGAGAGAGAGAGAATGCAAAAGAAATATTGAAATCTTGTGCATGTTTAGCAATAAATTTTTTAATATCATCCCTTATTAAGAAAATTAAGCATGAAATGGAAAGAATCAAACTTTGCAATAATAGATGGTAAACTTCATCGTTCATGTACATGATAGGACCAAGTATGGTCTCCTTATTATTTGCAAGAAATGTAAGAGATATTTGGAAATAAGTGAGATCTATTTTTGTTTTGATGTGAAATCTAATTTTAGATGTAAGGTGATAACTTAAGAGGCAATGGGACCAAGTATATGCAACTAGGGTTTGAAAGATGATTATTTGAAAAAATACTATGAAATTTTGAAATTTAAAGTGAATTTTGAAGTGAAATATGAGAATAAAAAATTAGAAATCTATTAGAAAATTTGTGATTTAAAGAGACCTAGAAGATGAAACTAGGGTTTTTATAAATAAATATTT
Source organism: Torreya grandis (assembly GCA_037957365.1). Lineage (NCBI taxonomy): Eukaryota > Viridiplantae > Streptophyta > Pinopsida > Cupressales > Taxaceae > Torreya > Torreya grandis. The sequence goes on from JARHVA010002189.1 coordinate 2,231,360, forward strand.
CTGAAAATTACTATTGAATTTTGAATTTTAAGGTGATTTTTTTAATTTTAATATGCTAGTAAAAAATTAGAAAATTGTTGGAAAATTACTGGGAAAATACCAACCTAGTATAGGCAATTAGGGTTTGAATGAAAATTATTTTGAAATTAGTATGAAATTTTAAAATTTTATTCTAATTTTTTATTTTATTATGTAGGTAAAAAATCAAAAAAAAATAGTAAGAAATTTACCCTAGGGTTTATGTGCACAAATGAAGTAAGTTGGGTTCACCAAATGATTTAACAATTTTGGGAATATTGGTGTATTATTTATAATTTAGTTAAATGGTCTAATTATTAAAATTAGTAAATAAATATTCAATAATTAAGTTAATGATTTGTGTAAATCAAATTGTAATTATGACCTTTCTAAAAATAGTAATAAGATGGAGAAAATAAGACTTAACTAGAAATTGGCTAATATGGCTAAGACTGGGTTTGAGATTCACTATGTATGATTGGGACACTATCATAAACTGAGATTTGACCTTTGTTTTATGATTGAATAAAAGTGATAAAAGTGGATAGGAGTGGCACTAGCACTATAGTCTAACTATGCTACTATTGTCTTAAGGATCTAAGCTTCCTAGGTTTTGTTGACTAGGTTTATGTGACCCTAATCATGAATTTTTGGTAGCTAAAATCCTATAGAGATCCCTATAGAGAAGATTTTATCTTCAAACCCTATACTCCATTATGCTTTGACAAATTTCAATAAAGAGGTGGGGTTAGTGTGTGTAAGATTTAATGAACATGTATCCACACCCCTTATGTGGGCATGTTGCCTCTATACCAATACTCCAAAGAGGGATAAAGCCATATGTAGTTAATCACTTGATGTGATTTATGAAATTAAGTGTATGAAGATGAAAAAATGCTAAACTAGATGTACTTGATGTTGCTAGGGACTGGTGTAAGGATTTGAATAAGCTTGTAAGTGTATTAGATGGCTTTATGCATAAAATAGTAAAGATTGATTGAGTAGTCTTTCTTATATTTATTCCTTCTTAGTGATATTTTCCAACCCTTTCCAAATGATCTTTGAATGGGATTTTATAGGGATTTATTGGTCATGGGTTAAATGTAGTCTCTTTAGGCTGACAAGGAGAAATATGGGGAACCAAAAGAAATTGATAATTAAGACCAGAAATAGACTTGGACAAGAACATCAAAAGTAGACAAGAGTGGCACTGACTCTACAATCCAAGTGTGGTGCTATTATCCTTAGCTAACAAGACTAGGGGGATGGATTAGTCATGGAAAAAGGGGTTTAACTTAGTTTGAATCAATTTTGGAAGGGAATAGATGATTAGGAATTAAATAAAATATGCCTATGAGGGTTATGAGAGTAAGCAAGAGTGACATAAGGGTTGGGTATCATTAGCCATGCTCAAGTTACCAATTTTTGCATTTTATATGACTATAATTGCATTATTCATCTCATCAATGAGATCACTAATTTTACCCCTACATGTAATTCTTAGTTTCCTTCTTACCTAGAAGATGCCTTCATGTGTAAGTATTATGGGGTGGCCAAATTACTATAAAATCCTCTAATCATATTTCCATGTAAGTTTAGTAACCTTGACATTTCACCTTTTGAAACTCCCCCTAAATCTCAAACATGTACCATTTATCCAAATTATGATGAAAAATATATCATGGCCCAAGCTCAATATCAATACTTAGATGTTCAATATTATGAAAACAAACTTTATCCCAAATACATGCTTTCAACTAAGATGTTCACACCGTTTCCATGAATTTTTAATTAACTCCTAAAGGTAATGTACCTCTTGCTAATATTCCACTTTTTTATACTCCTTGGGTGGTTAAAAAAATCCTACCTTCTGATCCTCCATAAATTACTACATCTTCTTTACCACATATAGATCCCTTCATTAAATATGATTCTTCCCCATTAAGGAAACCAATGACACACCAATCACATATGGTCAATCTACTCCTCCTACTCTTGAGATTACATTAAATTCCAAGGCCACATGTGTCTATCAAATACATTCTAAATATGATGGCCATGGTAATCAAATTATTGTTTTCAAAGTAGATGTTTATTATTATGACCCTCTTCCCACTTTTTCTAGTGATGAAGTTATTCTTGAATTACTTCATGCCTAAGAACTATAACTTCCTCAACAACATCACAAACTCAAGAATGTAAAAAATAATATATCCTTGTTTCAATAAATTTAACACTAGCATAGACCCTAAAACTAATCCAATTTATTCTTTACCAAATGTACCATATCATTTCCAAGATGGTAATTCAATGTTTATCAAAGAAACTACTCACATTGAATATGGTACTCCATCATGCCCTCAACCTATTACAGTTTCTCATGAACTCAAACCTATTGAACATGATGAATTTAGTTTATTTTTAGATAAATATCATGTGATATTCACCTGGTCATATGAGGAAATACTTGGTATTGACCCTAGAATTTTGGTGCACAATATCATCACTTATCTTGATGCCAAACATGTGTCAAAAGTAATATAAATTTTCACTCAAGGTTTCTTTTGTCTTCAAATATTGCACTCTATAATAGAGTGTTCAATCCTCATCTATATTTTGGCAATTTAAGAACATTTCCAGATGTGTGGGTATGCTTATAGAGGAAGTGAACCTCTAAATTTAAAGGGCTAACTCCTTAAATGTATCTCTAAAAAATAACTTCTGTCTAATCTAATTTTATTGAAATGAAAAGAGTTATAAATTAAAAAAAGGAAAACCTAATCTAAGAGTTATGATACACCAAGATTATATTCCATATGATTATCATATTCTAGTACACAATATAGAAAAACACATAGACCATTCCTAAGATCTAAGGATTTCTAACACAAATATTTCAGTATAGATGCGAGATGCATGAAATGACACAAAGAAAATGAACTAAAAGGAAAATTACACATTAAAAGAATAGTAATATACTTACAATAATTCAACACACTTGAACACACTCTATACGACCTGTTAGACTAAGAAATTTTACTCGGGCATGAAGGATAAAGGATAGAAGGATGGAAAATCAGCACTTGTTATCATTATACATCTCTGACACACCTAGAAAATTGTTAAAAAAACATGAAAAAAATAGAATGGTACCTAATGCTTAAAGGAAACATGTGACATAAATATAGTAGGGCTTTGCCATATACTATGTGGTTTTTTTACACTAACCCAAGGGCTATATTTATAGTAGTAAGGAAGTGAGAGGAGGATCCCTTTGGTGCTAGAAAGAGGAATAAATTTTTTAGGAGTCTCCCTCTTTATTTGGAACCATATTTTCAAATGATATTCATTTGGGCCATTTAATTGATCCATGTCACCTCAAGTGGTTACACAACTAGCTTGATCTCTCAAAGATGCTTCCCTAATGGTTGCACTAGAATAAATAAGATATTTTTGAGCTGATTAATCACATCAATTAGTTATGCAAATGAGATTTCACTTGTATATTTATCTTGATGTTAATCGCTTCTCACTGGCTTGCTAAGGTGTGTAATGACATAGGGAAGATTTGATTTCATTTTTTTGGCCTTGGAGAGGCATCCCTTGGAGTCTACATGTATATCTAATTATCCTTTGATTGGCCATCAAAAAATGACTTAGATCATGACTTGATCAATTGTGAAATGAATCCTCTGATCTACTTTAACAGATGAAAAACATGAGCCCTTAGATCCTTGAGCATTTAAATGAAGACCATTGCTCTGCTTGGGACCCATTATTTTAAATGCCAATGAATAGCTCATCACTTTGAATTTGACATCTATATAACCATCACTCTACTAGGATTATTCTTTTGGGTTATTTTCTTAGACCTTTGCTTTGGCATTTTCCTAAATAATCTTCTCATGGACCCTTTTATTTTTGGTCTATTTTCTAGTGTTTCTTTCTTTCAAACTTTTTTTAAGTGTCTCTTCAGACTTTTAACGAAGGATACTTTTGTCAATAATAATCCTTTGGTATTTTCATTTTACCTTTTCGAAAGCCTAAATATGCCCTTTAGCATTCTTGAAGTGTGCCTTCAAAAAACTTAAAATGTACCCTTTGGAAGAGAAAAAGACCCTTTGGACTTATTTAAAGTGTCCATTTGGGATTTTTTCAAAGGACTTTTCAAACATTCTACAAGTGTCCCTTCAGGGTTTTTGTAAAGGATATTTCAGACATTCTGAAGGGAACTTGCATGAGAAACAATTCCTTTTGGAAAGATTGTTTTAGATAAAATGTCTAAAATAATTCCTTTAGAAAATTTGAAAGAGAAAATTTCCTCTGGAAAAGTTTCAAGGGACATTTCTTTCAAAAATCTTGCAATGTACCTTTTGGAAAACTTGAAATGTACCCTTCGGAAGAGAAAAATACCCTTCGGTAATTTGGTAAGTGTCCCTTGGGAAAACTTGTTTAGGATACTTTTATGAGGAAAAAACCTTTCAAAAAGATTGTTAGTGACCCTTCAAAAATATTTAAATGGACCAATTCTTTGAAATAACAAACCCTTCATAAAAGTTGCAAAGGATACTTTTCCTTCAAAAATATTGAAATGGACCATTTCTTTGAAAGAACAAACACTTCAAAAAAGTTACAAAGGACACTTTTCCTTTAGAAATATTGAAGGTTCCTTTTATAAATCTTAAAATATGCCCTTCAAACCTTTTGCAAAGGACACTTCCATGAGAAAATACCCTTCAACCTTTTGAAAGTGAACCTTTTGAAATAGACTTTTTATTTCAGACAAAAAGTCCAAAATAATTCCTTTGAGACTTGAACCAAAAACCTAAAGCAAAACCTCATCAAAATAAATAACACTCGACAAAAAAAGATAAAATTAACACTTGCAAAAGACCAAACAAAAGGTTCTAAAGGAAATAACACTTGGTATTTTTGTTGTGGGAATAAACCATTAAGGATGTTGCACTTAGTCAAAAAAGAAAAATGAAAAACTTGGGTGTGAAAATTAACTAACATTCTTGGTGATTCCAAGGGGAGGCATGCCTACTATACCTAAGACCAATTGCTAAATCCTTCCATTGGGCATGGATTCATGCATATAGTCAATCAAAAATGACTTGAATATGCCCTTGGTTCAAAAAACACAAGCTAGTTGATTCACATGCACAAAGGTGGAGATGTACACCAGACAAAGAGAAGGAAACACACTTGTGCCACAAAGCACTTAGGGAACACAAAAAAAAATAGAGGAAACACACAACTAAACTACTATTTACAAAATAGACTTTCAAGAACTAATATAAAAACTTCAAATAAATCCCATTCATAGGGATATGAAATTCTTCTCCATTCATCTTGGTTAGCTGAAAGGAGTTATTTTTCTTACACTTGCTAATGATGTAAGAGCCACTCCACAAAGTGTCAAAATTTACATGTCTACCTAAATTTTCTCTATCCTCATCCCATTTCAAGACCAATTCACCTTCCTTGAGAACTTTTTCACTTGTTCTCTTGTTAATGGACTTATTCATGAGTACTTGGTGATGTTCCATAGCCTTATGTGCATGGTCTCTTGCTTCTTGCAGCTACATTAGTTCTATCAATATGATTCCATTAGAGTATTTTCAATTAGTTCAAAATGATGTCCATGTTATGTAGTAGGGAGTTATTTATATATAAACAACATAGCCTCTCTCCCATAAACAAGCACAAAGGGAGAATTACCAATTAATCTATTACGAGTAACCCTATCAGCCCATAAGGTTGTCTTTAACTTGTTATGCCATGCTCTTTGATTATTATCTAATGTCCTCTTGATGATCTTGATTATATATTGTTAGTATATTTAGCCAATCCATTACCTTGAGGGTATTAGTTGGATGAGGTACTCAAGTAAACTCCATTCCTATTTTCCCAATCAAAAGTTTTATCACTTATGAAAGTAAGTGCATTATAGAAAATGATAACAAGGGGAACTCCAAACCTTGTTATAATTCTCTCATAGAACTCCAAGATAGTATTTTCACTTGCCTCCTTTAATGCAATAGCCTCTACACACCTTGTGAAGTATTCAATAGTAAATATCCGTTTGTGTCCAACACTTGACAGAGGATTGATCACACTAATGAAATCAAGACCCAATTGCATAAAAGGCTAGTCTGCTTGGATAGGATTCAATGGAAGGGATACAAGTTTTTTCTTTCTTATAAATAAATCACATTGAGGACACTTTTTAGCCCAGTAGTAACAGTCCTTAAAAAGATTAGGCCAATAGTAACCAACCCTCATTATCTTTGTAACTATCATCTTAGGAAAGAAATGACCTCCATTTATACCATTGTGAAACTTTTCTAATAGCATATAAAACTAATCACTATTAACACACCTCAAAAACACACCATTCATGTCTTTCCTAAAGATAACACCATCTACAAGATAGTATGGAATGGTTTGTAATCTAAAATACCTTTTTTGAGACTTGTTTAACCCATTTGAGTAGTCACCATTTTGAAGAAAACTAATGATGTCTTGTGTCCAATTTTGAACTTATATGTGATTAGCTGGTTGGGATTGAACTTGGTTGATCAATATTTCCTCCTTTGTCTCTTGAAAATCTAAAGCTAAATTCTCACATAACCCTTTTCCTCTTACCAAGTTTGTCACCTTAATGTCCACATCATACTCCATCACCTTTGTAATCCACCCATCTCTCTTTTCATTGAGGTCTTTGCTTAGGAGAAACTCCTTGGTGCTAAGATGAAAAAACATTATATGTATCTTGTTGTTTGAAACCATGTGTCTAAATTTATCAATCCTCTTATCATTGTTAGAGCTTTCTTCTCAACAAATGTATACTTGACCTCATAATATTACAATCCTTGGCTAAAAAATGTAATTGGCTGCTCTGCCTCTTCATCATTCTTTTGCATAAACATAACTGATATTGTATCAAGGTTAGAAAAGGTATAAAGTATGAAATATTTGGAAAATTTTGGGTTCAATATAATAAGATATTTTACAATTACTTGCTTGATTTCCTCAAAACTACTCTTACCTTCCTTTGTCTAAGCAAAAGCTTGGTTCTTCTTAAGCATAGTTGTGATAGGCTTTACCATAGATGCAAAGCTTTGAATAAGTCCTTTCTTATGTTTAGGAAAATACAAGCTTAGAATATCCTCAATCCTCTCGGGGTCAATAGACAAGCCTTATTTTGAAACAATATGGCCCAATAACTTACTTTCATGGATAGAAAAGAAGCACTTTTTTGGGTTAAGGGATAACACATACTCCTTACATTTCTCAAACACCTACCTTAGATGTTTCATATGATCAATAGAATTCTTTAAGAAAATAGTTATATCATCAAGGTACACAAGTAGAAATTTATTAATCAAACCTTTAATAGCCATGTTCATTGCCCCTTGAAATGTAACTCCAATATTGGATAAACTAAAAGGTATCTTCTTATAGGTAAAGGTCCCTCATTTTGTAGTTAAGGATATATTGAATTGATCCTATTCATTCACTAGTATTTTATTGTAACTTGAATAACCATCGATAAGTGAGAAGCGTTGAGAACCTGAAATAACTTTCAAAATTTGTTCCATGGAAGGTAGTGGATAATGATCCTTGAGAAACACCCTATTAATGTTTCAAAAATCCACACAAAGTATAATATCTCCATTATTATTTTAGATAGGTACAAGATTAGCCACCCAAGTTTAATTTTTGACAGGAAACATAATCCTACACTCAATCAACTTGGTTAGCTCTTTCTTCATGAGTTCCTCTATCTTGAGATTGATAGAACTTTGTTTTTACGTAACTAGTTAGCTCTAGGTTCTAACTCAATGGTGTGATGATTTATACTTGGATCAAACCCTTACAAATACTTATATTACCAAGAAAAGATGTCATGGAACTCTTTTCATAATTCAATAAAGGCCTACCTCTCAAATAGAGAATATACCTTACCAATTTTTAGGAGCTTGTCCTTGTAAATCATGACTCTCTCATAGTTTTCTTATTTTGTTGATATGTTCACTCTTTATTTCTTATTTTGATCATCTTCATCTAAAACACTCTCCAAATTAATCATCCCTTAGGTATCTTATTTGTCCTTAGATAAATAACTTGTTCTTCATATTGATCATGGAGTCTATTTTAGTTCCTTGAGGAGAATCCCACCTCATTTTGTAAGAAGTGTGTAATGTGTTCATCACTTTCAAAAAACTAACATGAAACTTCATTATCTTGAATAAAATGACTCATAATGATATTTATATGAGACTAACCTTTTTACTTTCCTACATCATCAACTACATGAAACTATGCTCCTATGGTAGCCAATCTATCAACATGTTTATTATACTCCCTAGGTATGGGCTGTATGTTGAAGGCATCAAAGTCTTCAAGTAGGTCCCATACCCTATGATTTTAGGATTTAAGAAATCTATTCTTGGTTTTATCTTGATTTATCATCTGGTGGATGACTAATTCATCATCCAAATAAACCTTCAAATTCTTGATCCCTCTCTTCTTTACCCATTGGAGGCCATGAACTAGGCCTTCATATTCTACCACATTGTAGGTGCAACTGAAGTGGAATCTATACGAGGAGTAGTATTTATTATTTTATGGAAAAAATAACATAACACTAGATCCTACACCTAATTTGCTTCTTCAGCCATCAAAAAACATTTCCCATATTCTTTCAAGTTCATGGTCTTCATTAGTGAGTGAAGGGATTGAAACATCATTTTCATGCTTACAATAAAATCCCAAATCAGTCTCTTCTATGAATGTATATGGATTGATTACATGAATTTTAGTGTTACAATAATCAAGTAAAATATCATAAATACCTTCAAGGGGGGAGGATGCTTCACATCCAGAACACCTTATTCTTCTTTACTAATTAGACAATTCTTATTTGAAATTGTCTCCATGTATGGCTCAATATGAAACCTTACTAAGGGTTGAGTCCTTATAGTCACCTTGGTTCCATAACTTGTTTTAAAATATATAAAATACCAATCAGTCGAAATTTATCCTCCTATCTTATCCATGAATTCCCTTGACAAGTAGATAGCAAAATGAGCTGGAAGGTATATCACCACAACATCTTGTAAAATGGGGAAACTTGGGCAATCACGTAGAAATAATTTTAGACCTATGACCAATCCCACTATCTTGGTTGGATCCCCATAAAAATATAACACACCTTTACTATGTGGTTTATACTTCAAACCCAACTTATTAGCCACCATCTTAGGCATGACAGTGGTACTAGCTCTACTATCTATAATACAATTGTGAACCAACTTGTCCCCATAATGAGTGTGAGGTAGAAGGGTGGAGTATTTTGATATTTGGTGTAGGGTTCTAATACATGACTTGGAGAATTGGTAAGGGTTACACTATTGTATTTTGAAGTTTGAGGGGCTACATGAATGTTTACAAGCTGTTCTTGTAAGAGCTCCTTTTGACTACGCATATGCAAGACTTCCTAAAGAGATATGCTTATCTTGGTATTATTTTAAGAAACAAAAATGTTTAGAGGGGAATTATTCACCTTTTACTATATTATTTAAGCTAGTGAGGAAGCCTAAACCTATTAAATTGTAGGTTTGACAACCTTACTTGCATTCTAACTTTGTTGAGGAACATGATTGGTAGTAGGTATTGCACTAGGATTCACATTTTGTGGCCATGGAGGGGCATAACTTGGAGTCACATATACTCCTTAAAAATTTCCTTGAGCTCTCTTTTTAGCTCTTATGTTAGATATAATTGATGTTCTTTGATTCAACACATAATCATCCTTCACTTGAAATTTCTTCATACCTATACTTTGGCTGCTACCTTCTCCATGAATATCCCTTTGCATGAGATTCACTTATTCTGATGTCACATAAGGAGTATATTCTTCTTGTGACACTAAATATTATCCATGTTCTTCATCATCATCCATGAACTAACCTTGAGGTTCTCCCCATTGGTCTAAATGCTCCTCCCCTTGGACTAGGTTAGCATGCACTAGAATAAAAGCCTTTATGGAAGGAGTGGGATTAGGATTATAGGCATTATGATACCTAATGAAACCTTGTTGACCTTGTAATCTTCCTTGGTAGTTTTATTGGTCTAGATCTCTATAGCCTTGTTGAGGATAGTATTGAGGGTTAGATGGAACACTTGCCTAAAATTTATCTTGCTTGAGCTAAGCTCGTAATGACCAAATATCCTAATATTTTTCCATAGCATTATCCATCTTCTTGGGAAAGGATCTCAACTTGACATTGGTGTTAGGAACTTGTGTTATTCCTGGAGATTCAACCAAACTATGAGACAATAAAGGCATGTAAACTCTTGGAGGTAGCTTTCTAGCCTATATTAATCTATTATTAGCTTCAATAGCTATCTCATATGCATTTGTAAAAGTGAATACTCTCATTTATTTTAAAATCACCACTACATCAATATCAATACCCTTGAGATAAGTGAGGAACACAAATCTTGAAGGAGGTCTCATGATAGGTGGCAACCTATGCCATGTCCTTTGAAATTTTTCATTAATTATCTCATAGATTTGTTAGGACCTCTCTTTATCATGTTAATTTGATGGATAAAAAAAGTATGGTCACTCTTATTCTCAAATCTAGCTACCAAAAATTCCCCGAAGCCATTCCAACTTGTAATTCAACCACCTTCTAAAGTCCTATACCAGTCAAGTGCCTTACCTTTTATAGACACGGCAATCAATCTAATGGCTATGTTGGCTCATGTGACATTATTAAAGTTAAAAAAATTTGAGATGTCCCTATTATTCTCAGATGGGGTAAAAAGACCCTCTCCATTGAAACTAAGGATACTCTTGGTAGCATTGGGAGGAATAGGGTTATATGTAGGAAGTTCAATTGGATTTTGGGTGTTAAAGGTTAGGAACAGTTGATGCCTATCTATTTCTATTATTTCTTATTGATCTCCTATCTCTTGAACTTCTTCTTCTTATTCTTATTCAAAACCTCCTTGTCTAATATCTCTAAGTGTTAGGAATGGTTTAGGGTGTTGTTCTTTAAGAAAAGCTTCAATTTAAGGGGCTTGGTCAAAAATACTAGATGACTTAGTGAGGACCATGAAGTATAATGTGGGAAAATTTATCTACAACTACAAATTTTGACCTTTTGGAGTCACAAAATGCTAGATTAAGAATATTTCTACAACCTTAAGCTTGTCAAGACTAGTATTCACCTTGACATTTAAATAATTCCACTAGGCATGCCAAAACTATTGTCTCTTAATCCTACACCCTAGAAGAGAGTGTTAAATCCTCTTCTAGATTTGGGAAATGTTAAAACATTTCTAGCCATGTGGGTATTCATATAGATGAAATGAACCTCTAGATTTAAAGGGTTAGCTCCTTGAATGTATCTCTACAAAACAACTTTTATCTAAACTAGTTTTCTTGAAAGGAAAAGAGTTAGAGATTACATAAAAGGAAAACCTAATCTAAGAGTGGTGATACACCAAGATTATCTTCCACATGAATATCATATTCTAGTATACAATACATAAAAATGAATAGACCATTCCAAAGCTCTAAGGATTTCTAACACAAGTATTTTAGTATAAAGGTAAGACGCATGAAATGACACAAGGAAAATGAGTTAAAAGGAAAATTGCACATTTCAAGAATAGTTATACACTTACAACAATTCAACACACTTAAACACACTCTATATGACTTGTTAGACTAAGAACTTTGACTTAGGCATGATGGATAAAGGATAGAAAGATGTAAAATCATCACTTATTATCACTATACATCTCTTACACACCCAAAAAATTGTTTAGAAAATTTGAAAGAAATAGACTGGTACTTAATGCTTAAAGGAAAAATGTGACATCAATCTAATAGGGCTTTGCCATACACTGTATGGTTTTTTTAAACTAGCCCAAGGGTTGTATTTATAATAGGAAAGAAGTGAGAGGAGGAGGCATTTGGAACCAAAAAGGGGAATTAATCTGTTAGGAATCTCCATCTTTATCTACAACTATCTTTGAAAATGATGCTCATTTGGGCCATTCGATTTATCCATGTCACCTCAAGTCGTTACACAACTAGCTTGCTCTCTCAAAGATGCTTCCCCAAAGGTTACACTAGCAAAAACAAGATATTTTTGAGCTAAGTAATGGCATTAATTAGTTATTAAAATGAGATTCCACTTGTTGTATATTTGTCCTAATGCTAACAACTTCTCACTAGCTTACTAAGGTATGTAACAACATAGGGAAGAATTATTTTCATTTTGTTGGCCTTGGAGAGGCATCTGTTGGAGTCTACATATATAGATGATTATGCCTTATAGTGGTCATCAAAAAATGACTTAGATCATGACCTAATCAATGGTAAAATGAACCCTCTAATCTACTTTAGTGGATGAGGAACATGAATGCTTATATTCTTGAGCATTTGAATGAAGACCATTGATTTGCCTAGGACCCACTATTTTAAACACCAAAGACTAGTTCATCACCTTGAAGTTGACATCCATATAACCATCACTCTACTAGGATCATTCATTCAAGGCATTTTCTCAAACCTTTACTTTGGAATTTTCCTAAACAATCTTCCCACAGTCCCTTTTCTTTTTGGTCTATTTTCTAGTGTTTCTTTCTTTTGGACTTTCTACAAGTGTCCTTTCAGACTTTATACAAGTGTCCCTTTAGACTTTCTATGAAGGATACTTTTGCTAAGAATAACCCTTCAAAATTTTCATTTCACCTTTCTAAAATCCTAAATATGCCCTTCATCATTCTTGAAGTGATGCTTCAAAAAAATTGAAATGTACCCTTTGAAAGAGAAAAACCCTTCAGACTTTTGTAGTGTCTATTTGGGATTTTTGCAAAGAACCTTTCATACTTTCTTCAAGTGTCCCTTTGATATTTTTGTAAAGGACATTTTGGACTTTTTTAAGGGCATTTGCATGAGAAATAATTCCTTTTGAAAATATTATTTTGGACAAAATGTTCAAAATAATTCGTTCAAAAAATTTAAAAGAGCCAATTTCCTTTGGAAAGGTTGAAAGGGACATTTATTTCAAAAATCTTGCAATGTACCTTTCAAAAAACTTGAAATGTACCCTTAAATTGAGAAAAGGACTCTTAAACAATTTTGTAAGTGTCCCCTTAAAAAACCTATTTAGGACACTTTGATAAAGAAATGACTTTTCATAAATATTATTAGTGGCCCTTCAAAAATATTGAAATGTACCAATTATTTGAAAGAACAAACCCTTCAGAAAAGTTTCCAAGGAAAATTTTCCTTCAAAAATATTGAAATATACCAATTCTTTGAAAGAAAAAAACCCTTTAGAAAAGTTGTGAAGGACACTTTTCATTTGAAAATCTTGAAGATGCCTTTCATAAATCTTGAAATGTGCCCTTTAGACTTTTTGCAAAGGAAAATTCTATGAGAAAAGACACTTCAAAATTTTGAAAGTGACCCTTTGCAAAGCTTGAAATGGACCAATTCCTTCATACTTTTTGTTTTGGATAAAAACTCTGAAACAATTCTTTTGAGACTTGAACAAAAAACCTAAATCAAAACATCATCAAAAGAAATAACACTTGAGAAAAAAAGACCAAAATAATACCTGCAAAAGACTGAACAAAGGATTTCAAAAGAAATAACACTTGGTATTTTTTCTATGGTGATAAACCAATAAGGATGTTGCACTTATCCAAAAAGGAAAGATGCAAAACTTGGGTGTGAAAATTGGCTAATAGTTTCCACCTTATGTCACAAGAAATTATCAAACTTATTGATGTTATGATTATCAAAATAGTGGACTATTCTGAATGGGTTTCTAACATAGTCCCTATTTAGTAAAAGGTCACTATGGTCATTCACATTTTCATGGATTTTATTAATCATAATATTTTTTGTCCTAAGGATAATTTACCTCTACCTTCAATAGATGCCATTATTGATTCCATAGTTGGTTATGAAATGTTGTCTCTTATGGATGGATTCTTGGGATATAATCAAATTCAAATTGTCCATTAAGATCAACATAAGACCACTTTCACCATTGAATGGGACACCAATTACTATGTTAAAATTCCCTTTAGACTCAAAAATGTTAGAGTTATGTATTAATAGGATATGAATCATATATTTCATGATCTTACCCATAAAATTATAGAAACCTATGTGGATGACCTCAGTGATAAGTCTACATGTCTCAAAACTCATGTTTTTGATATTGCCATAATCTTTGACTGGCTTCTTAAATAAAAAGTTAGACCAAATCCTTAAAAATATGTTTTCGATGTCACATCTAGAAAAATATTAGGATTTTTAGTTTCTCTTTGTGACATCAATGTTGACCCTACCAATATTAATGCTATCCTTAACATGCCCATCCCTCAATCCATTTTGGACATTTTCACTTATCTCGATAAACTTGGGGAAATTAAATAATTCATACCCAAAATGGCTTACCATATCTACTCTACCAATTCTCTTCTTAAGAAAGGTAATTCTCTAGAATGGATGGATCCTTGTCAAAAAACATTTGATAATATGAAAGAATCATTGCTTCACCCACCTACTTTTCATCCCCCTTAAAATTACTTACCTTTGACCATATATTCTTATTCCAAGTCCATATAGGTTGGGGAAATGATTTCCAAATAAGATGATATTGTAAGAGAGTATGCCATCTACTATATTAATCATCGCCTCATTGATTATGATAAATTTTATAAAAAAGTAAAATATGATTGCTTTGCCATCTATTTTTTAGATAATTAACTTTTACATTATATACTCTATCAAACCACTTATGTTATCATCCATTTTAATCCCCTTCATCACTTCTTCTCCAAAACCTTCCTCTCTAGAGACAAAATTGTCAAGTGGATAGTCCTCATGGAATTTTATCTTCAAATTATTATTAAAAAATCTATCAAAGGACAAATCATTTCTAATCAACTTGTTGTAGTTCCCATACCCATTACCAATAACCTTCAATATAGTATTCTTGATGATAATATCCTCTATATTAAAGGTCTCAACCAAGCCATATCCCTTAAAGATTAATTCCATAATTTCACCATTAATCTTGAATTAAATAAATCTCGACAAAACCATTATTCTCCTTGATACTATTAAACCAGAAGTAATTATCAAATAAATTCCTAAAATTAATTTTAATTTACATGATGATACTTGGACCCTTCACTTCAATGATGTTACATTCCTTCAACAAATTGGGTGAAGTTATATTCTTATAATCCCTCTTGGAAAAATCATCCCTTTATCTTTTCTCTTAACATTTGATGTCACTAATAACATGGTAGAGTACAAAGCTCTAATCTTAGAAATGACAAATGCGTTTGATTTATATATCTAATACCTACATGATTAAGGTGATTCTCAACATATATTATGCCAAGTCAATGGTGATTACCAATGCAAAAGTGATAATCTAATTTATTATCATCAAATTATAATTAGTCTCACCAAATATTTAATTTATTTCACCATCAAGATTATCCCTTGATCAAAATTATATTGGTAATTCCTTCATTTTATTAGCATCTCTTTTTCATCTACACCATGTTCACTATAATCCCACTTTTCTTATCCAAATAAAAAAATATCCTTATTCTATTTGTGAATCTAGGAATTTGACTCAAGAGAGAATGGTTAGTATGGTGTTAGTTTCAAAATGAAAAAAAAATGAAAGAAACACACTAACTAACATAACATCTCTAAGTTTAAACATTAGGGAGAGCTTAGTTAACAAACATGAATAAAACATACAACTAAAATTCAAAAGAAATCCTCTTTTACCTTCATTGGATGCTCCAAAATTCTTGTTATAGTGTCTTGCTTAGTATGTCCTCATGAAGTCCTCATCAATGGAAGTTTTGCTACCTCCATCTCTTCTTGGCACATTTGGCTTGTGGCTTGGCTTGGATTGGAATAAATTTTTCATGGTAAAACTAATTTCTTGAAGCTTCTTGAAGATATTTGAGAATAATAACTTTGCACCAAAATGTCTTCTCAAGAAATGAGGTCACCTAATGATGTAGATATTTAATATTCATTTCCAAAAATAAATTTTCAACAATTTTCCATGGAATTATTAATTCTACCTTGATTGGGTTATTTAGCTCTTACTCTCTTTGTGCACAAATTACTCAAATTGATCAGAATGTCTTGTTATTGGTATAAAATTTGACTGGATTTAAATTAGAAGGTGACGTTAGATGCATTAAAACCATATTCCCATTTATGATGTTACCAATAGAAAATAACAAAGGCTCATATCTCATGTAAGAGATTGATAGTAAAGAGCAATCTAGAGCACCTAGGTACAAAATTGGCATTTTGACTCGAAATGATCTAATCAAAGTTAGTTGGCCCATAAATTACATTACCCCATTTAGGGATACCCTAGCTAAAATCAAAACTTGAAATGTTTGTTTCACATCATTTATTGTGTTTTAGTGCTTTTAGTCCAAATTGTACATTTTGGGTGGAAATTTTTCAAAAGCTTGATTGGAGCTTATTGATGGCTATATTTAGGTATCTATAGTTTTCCCCTATTTGGGAAGGCATTTCAAGCTATAAGCATAGTAATGTCTTCTTAGAATGAAAAGGTATTGTATTGCTACAACTACAATGATGATAAAATAATTATATGATGCCCCCTCAAGGGAATGGTTCGCACAAGTAAGTTGATAAATGGTCCCTCAAAATTAAAAATAAAAATGATGGGACCAAAGAAAGGAAAGATGATGGGGTGAAAACACAATGATACTAAAAAAGTAGTCAAAATCATTGAGAATGGAAGTGGGGTGGTGCACAATGGTTTTCCAAAAGGTAGTTATAAATATTATACCTCAATAGTGGCAATGTGGTATGATAACATAGTGATTTACCCAAAGGAAATTATGATCATCGAAAAGATGGAGCTACCCCAGTTAAGATAGAGAAATAAGATAATAGCATGCCCCTATAGAGGTAGACAAAGTAAAGTGGTGATAATATAATGATTTGCCTAAAGGTAGTTATAATCATTAAGAAATGCATGTGGGATGGTGTAAAATGATTTGCCCATAGGTAATTATAATATTGGAAAATAGGATAAACTTTGCCGAGGATGATGATAACTTAACATAGATGGTAATGGTGAATTAAAATAACCTACTAGTAGGGAGATTCTCATCTGAACTAATAAAGATTGAATTCTTTCATGTTTGATTACTCTATTTGGGATATGATTAGGATATAATTGGTATGTCGATTTCAAAGAGATGCTAGCATTGCTGAATAAGCTTCTTGAAACCATTGGTTTGTTGAATACCAATTATAACGTTGCTACAACAAACAAAAAAATAATGCAATAAAAACCCTATGAACATTGCTCCTAGAAAATAGGTGACAACTTAATAAACAAACAAAATGGGGGAATAGAAGAAAAGGAAGGAGTTGGTTGAGCTCTCTCTATATGCACTAGGAAAGTGGATGCTACCTACATAGTTCCATAGATGTAATATCCAATAAAAAAACTTTAGGCCAAATGTAGTTTTCCTAGGGAATGGGAAGAATGTAATAACTAAGGAAAATAGACAATATGGATGTGATAGAAGAACAGGAATGATCTTTTAAAATATCAAGGGTATGGCTTAGGTTATTCAAAAAATGGTAAAATTATGTCTTAGGTTGCTCAAAAAATGGTGAGAGCATGGCTTAGGTTACTCACAAAATGATGAGAGTGTGGCTTAGGTTGCTCACAAAATAATGAGAGTGTGGCTTAGGTTGCTCACAAATGATGAGAGTGTGGCTTAGGTTTCTCACAAAATGGCAAGAACATGGATTAGGTTGCTCAAAAAATGGTAAAAGCATGACTTAGGTTTCTCATAAAATGGTGAGAGCATGGCTTAGGTTGCTCATAAAATAGTGAGAGTGTAGCTTAAGTTTCTCACAAAATGGTGAGAACATGGCTTAGGTTGCTCACAAAATAGTGAGATCATAGCTTAAGTTTCTCATTAAATGGTGATAGCATTGCTTAGGTTGCTCACAAAATGGCAAAATCATAACTTAGGTTGTTCATAAAATAGTGAGAGCATGGCTCAAGTTGCTCACAAAACTGGGAGAGCATGGCTTAGGTTGCTTACAAAATGAAAAGAGCATAGATTAGGTTGCTTAAAACATGGTGATATCATGGCTTAGGTTGCTCATAAAATAGTGAGAGCATGGCTTAGGGTGACTGAGCTAACCTTAATAAGTATCGAGCACTACCTACATAGTCCCAGACTAGGACCTCAAGTTATTATAGTTATACCCTATAATAGAGAAATTGGACTAGTGTAGTAGTCAATTCAAACAAAATAGGCACAATTAGTAAAAAGGAATAATATGACATAGAAAGTGGAAAGTTGGTACATTAATACTTAATATTACCCCTAGTTTGTGCATAATTATTTATAACTAGGACATAATGACATAGATCAATCGTACTAATTTTCCCAAAAGTAGTTATAATTGGTAGGAAGACAAGTGGTAATAAATTAATAATAAATGAAGGATCCAAATATCAAAACATCTATCACACTATCCCAAAATATGATCTCTATCTAAAGTATTTGAACTAACTTATGAAACTGATTAGATACCTCAATTTTAAAACTATAGAATGAATGGCAAAACTAAGTTAAAATGGGTTAGGCTTTAGAACATACTGGGCTAATAGGTCAAAAGTGAAAAGTGGATATAGTAGAGAGAATGGATAAGGATGGTATTTATACAAATAAGAATAGTAATAAAATGGCATAATTAAAATGATCCTTACTTAAAATAAACCTTAGTGTTTAAACATAGTACCACTTGAGATGAATAATATTCATTAGCTTAAGAAGTTTATCTCCATCTAGTGTGGCAAGCTCATATGCTCGTAATCCATAATCTATAGTAATGATGAAAGGCCCCATCAAGTTTGGTTTGAATTTTCCTTTATGCTTCTTCTCTGTTGTAGTATTATTTTGGTTTTCTTTAAGAACAAGATCACCAAATTCAAATGTTTTATACTTAACATGTTGATTATAGTGGCCTTTGAGTTAGTTCTGATATGCTTGAATATTGTTGAGTGTAGTTGTGCATTTCTCATCAAGTAGGTCTAGCTCTTTCAGGTGAGCTACTCGATAGTCATGATCATCTAGGACATGCTTAATAGAAATGTGTAGTGAAGGCAATTCAATCTCAATGGGAAGGATGGCTTTAGTACCATAAATAAGTGAGTATGGAGTGGCTCTTATGGGGTTATGATGATTGGTATGGTATGCCCAAAGGGTAGGGAATATCTATAAGTGCCAATTATGACAAGCATCATTGACAATCTTTTTGAAAATATTAACAATGGTTTTGTTGGATACCTCATCTTGGCCATTAATTTGAGGGTAATATGTTATATAAAAATGTTATGTGATGTTATATTTATTACATATCTGATCTACATCCTTGTTCTTGAATGATCCTCCATTATCATATATAATGTTAGAGGGGATACTATAATGGCAAATTAGATGGTTAAAGATGAATTTGTAAATTTGCTTTCTAGTCATGTAAGTGAGGGGTATAGCTTCAACCCACTTAGTGAAATACTTAGTGGTGGTAAGGATATGTTTATGGCCATCAGATGAAGTGGGGTTCATCTTACTAATGAAGTCAAGTCCCCATGTAGAAAATGGTCATGGTGTCAACATTAGTTTCAAAGTTTTTGCTAGGGCATGAATTGGATTAGCATACCATTGATATTTTCACACTTTTTTAAATATGTAGTGGCAACTAAATCTATTATGGGCCAATAATAACTAGTATGCAAGAGATTTTTGGATAGGACTGCCCTACTAAAATGAGTGCCACATACTCCTTCATGAACTTCTCTTAACACTAGCGTAGACTCTACTGAAGTTAAATAATGAAGTAGAGTTCTATTGAAACTACAATGATAAAGGGTGGATCTAAGTATAGTATAATGAGTGAAATGATGAATGAAGGCTTTGGTTTGTATTTTAGATAAGTTAGGTAAATTTTTCATGAAGGTAGTTTTAGAGGTATGAGTACTAGATAGAATTAGGACTAACAATCTCACAAATCATCACAGCAATTGAAGGTTCATGAGTCGATGCTGACAAATTCTTGATGAAGAACTGATACTCTCTAGCTTTATCTATTTTTCAAATTAGAGAGCCAATAGTAACCATGACATCTACAATTTTGTTTACCTCTTGGTATGTGCTCAAACTAAATTTTGGCAATTTGTTGCTTAAGAGTGTTAACCATGGCTTTATATGGAACCAACTTATCATCTTTGGTATGAAAATGATATGTGACCTAATTGATGATTAACTGAGAATCACCATAAAATTTGAGATGAGATATATTCTAATGCACTACTTGTCAAAGTCCTACAACAAGTGCTTCATATTTGACCATGTTGTTTTTACAAGGAAAGATGATTTTGAATGATTTAGGGATTAGATCACCCTATGGTGCAATAAACAATAGGCTTGACCCTGATTTATGTGAAATGAATGAACCATAAAAATAAATCTTTTAGGGTTGCTCCTCAAGGGGAGTGTCAATGATGATCATTATGAATTCATCAAGAAATAAAAACATGAGTGGTTGTGTGTCTATGAGAGGTGATTCAAAAAGTTTATCTCTAAGAAATTGTCCCTTGATTGCCTTCTAAGTGACATACTCTATGTCAAACTCATCGAGAAGCATGATCCATTTAACCATTCTACCCTTTAGAGATATTTTAGATAGTAGATACTTGAGTGAATCTCATTTTGAAATGACCATGGTCTTATTATTCAACATGTAATGGTATAGTTTCTAAGCTATGAAGACCATGGCTAGACAAGCTTTTTCAATAGGTGCATAGTTATGTTCATCTGTGACCAAGGTATGGCTTAGGTAGTATATGACATGATATTTTCCATTGTCATCATGTTGAAATAAGAGTGCCCCTAGAGCATAGTCAATAGCTGATAGGTATAACAAGAATGACTTTCCTAACATAAGAGGTAATAAAATAGGTGGATTAACAAGATAGTCTTTGAGTTATTAAAAAGTTGTTTGGTAGTGGTCATCTTAGTGAAATGTAACTTCATTATTAAAAAGGTGTGTAAATGGATGACACTTGTCTATTAACTAAGAGATGAAGCATCAGATTGAATGGATCTTACCCTGTAATCTATGGAATTGATTTAAATTGGTTGGTGGTGGCATCCTAGTTATAGTATAGACTTTATCTAGATGGACTTCAATACCTCTATGAGACATGATGAAGCCAAGTAATTTTCCTAAAGTTATACTGAACACATATTTTTTTGGATTGAGTTTAACTTTGTACTCTCATAATCTTTCAAATATCCTACAAAACACTATTGGATGGTCAACCTTGGTTTTGGATTTTCTTAATATGTCATCAACATAGTCTTCAACAATATCATGTATCATATCATGGAATATGATAGTCATGGCCCTTTGATGTGTAGCTCTATCATTCTTAAGGATAAATGGCATTACCTAATAACAAAATGTTTCCCATGGAGTGGTGAACATTATTTTATGTTGGTCTGTAGGTGTTATTCTGATATGGTTGTATCTTGAAAAGCCATACATGAGTGAAAGCATTTCATAACTTGTTGTGGGTTCAATGATCATGTGATATTAGGAAAGGGAAAATAATATTTAGGATAAGCCCTGTTGATGTCTTAAAAATCAATACAAATTATGATCCATTTAGGCTTTTTACTAATAGGTACCACATTAGAGATCCATTTTGAGTAGTCAATGGATCAGATACAACCTACTTCTAAGATTTTTTCCAACTCTTTCTTTACCAATACAACAATGTAAGGATGCATCTTACGTAGATTTTATTTTTACCATTTTGGCATAAAGATTAACCACAAGGTCATGTAGTACCAAGGTGAGGTCTTAACATGGAAATTCATAATAGGCCCATGTAAAGATATTTACAAATTCCCTCATAGAGCTATAAATATGTCATGTTCCTCCTTAGTGAGGGATGCACCTAATTTTATCCGTTTCAAGTCTAATGGAGTCCTAATATTTACCTCTATTGTAGATTTAACTATAATGGTCCAACCATCTTATAAGATAATAGGTAATGACTTGAGATATTGGATTATGTTAGGGTCCTCCATTAGGACTTTCTCTTCAACTTCACCTAGGCATGATGAATCTAAGTCCCCTAATGCAACATCTAGCCATGTGATAAAAATAGTTGTAAATTATTTAAGAATTTGATCAAATATTTGTTACTAAAATTTAAACTCAAATCCAAAAGTAAGTTCATCATTGGTGGTCTCTTAGTGTAAATTTGAAGAAAAATGAACACCCCCATCTAATGGCACCTGAAATAGGTTTTCACCACTAGATTGACTTTTATCTTTTCTTTTTCCTTGGTTAGAAAGCACCTCAAAAAGGTTTTCACTTTGGGACCTCAATGTTTTACTTATTTTTTTGGATAAGGATGTTCACTTGCTCTCCAAAATAGGCTATAGTATCTAATGTGATTGAGAATCCTGATTTGTGATCTCCTAATGGAACATTATCTCTAAGGCTTAGAAAGTCATAGA
Organism: Torreya grandis; assembly: GCA_037957365.1. Taxonomy (NCBI): domain Eukaryota; kingdom Viridiplantae; phylum Streptophyta; class Pinopsida; order Cupressales; family Taxaceae; genus Torreya; species Torreya grandis. Next base: position 2,254,070 of record JARHVA010002189.1, read on the forward strand.
ATGCCTCATCATTATGGAACTCATCAATTAGTAGAATGGATTATTATTTATCCTAATCTATCAATTAGGGATAATATAATGGTAATGGGTTGTGATGAATGGATTAGATAAGGGTAGAAATGGCACTATTATCAAACAAGTTAGTTTTAGCTAGGTCATCAAAGGTGAGGCTATGATCAGACTCTGCTTCACTGTCGACATCATCATCACTAGTCCCTGGTGATGGAGTTTGAATAAGATAAGTGGGATCACCCCCAGGTGTTTTAAATCCAAGTCCATAAAGTCTTTGATAATTAGTCATGGAAATTGGCTCGATGGTTCCTTGTTGATTCAGTTTGAGGCCTCTTCCTCCATAATTGTGATGCTCCATGATCCTATTGGGGATAGGATACTTTGTAGTTTTATAACAATTATCTTGGTTGTCATTGTATAACCATGATTCATCTCCTTCAAGAGGCTTAGGTTCTAAGCTAGATGTTGGTACAAATGTGACAGGTCCCTTATCTTTGTTCCTTTGTTGCCAATGCATATATAGAGTAACTTTAGGCTGCTCAAATGTTTTTCGATTCTGAGGAAGATTGGAAATATGAAATGTATCATGGGTCACATACTCTCTTAGTCCATTATCTAAAATGGAAAAATGATTATAAGCTTCAAGAGGTGGCAAATGGGAAAGGGAATCTAAGGTATTATGATCTATGCATTTTTCTGGTGAAGGATTAATAAGTATAGCCTTTCCTTTATCCTACTTGGAACTTAGATTCATGCCATACTGATAATTATAGCTTTGAAATTTTGCCTCAACATGCTTGTAGTGTTCATATGGGTGTAAATCTCTTGGAATATTCACTTCCATCTGTGAGTTTGAAAACTTGATACATTGGTGTAGTGTTAATGGGACTACACAAATCTAATTTAACCAAGGCCTGCTTAGAAGCATATTGTATGATAACTCAAGATCAAGAACATGGAAAAGTGTATCATGGTTTAAAGGCCCAATGATAACTAGAAAACTAATGGTGCCTTGTGATTCTCTTTCCTGATTATCATAGGCTTTGATGGTTATTGTTCTTATCTAGAGATTTACCATTATGTACCCAAAGAGCTTGATGATCTTTAGAGACACTATGTTGAGGCTAAATCCATTATCTATAAGGACATGTTTCAATTTATGCCATTTTATATAAAATTCTATGTATAATAGATTATTATGGAGTGGGCCAAGGGAAGATAGATTGCTTTGGTTGAATGTGACTTGTTGGGCTAGAGCTAGGTGTCCAACCAAAGCTTGAAATTTATTAAGAGATATGTCACTAGCAATAGTGGATTGGGTCACAAACTCATTCAAGATGTTCTTGTGGATTATTAACATTAGTAGAAAATCTAAAATAGAAATTTGTGATGGTGTCTTATGTAATTAATCCACAATATCAAACTTCTTATCTTGTTTAGTAGTGAATGGTTTATTCTGAGGCTAAATGGTTGGTTAGATGACATGCAAAGTGGTAGATGGTTGTGGACCTGAGATAGTAATCTTTGACCTCCAAGTTGTGATTTCACAATTAGGTTAAATATTAGACAATTATTGCTAATAATCTTGGGAATGGTGTGGGACCAAACAAGATAAGTTCTGGTTGCCAGTGCACTAACATGTGGTCACATGGTAAGGATGAGTTGTCGATATAAGGTCCAAAAGGGAAAATCATAGTTTTTTGGTTTGCATATATGCATTCTTAGGTTAAAGAAGGATTATCCATGTAATCTAGCTAAATGTTGTTGTTTATCAACAATCTAAACTGATTACTACTTGGTTTAGGATTAATGGAGATGGTATTAATGTTACCCCCTACAATATGACCTAAAACCTTGTTGTAGTCATGTGCAACTTCATGGTAGGTTTATTGGTTTTTACCATTTTAACCTTGGTTTTGTCCATTATTTTATTATGGTGGGTTTTGTTACAGATTTTGTTGATTTTTTTTATTGGCCTTTGATTTTGATACTATTTATTTTACTATTACACTAGTTATTATTGTTATTGCTAATTATTTTTCTACTACTAATTGTTATATCAGGGAAATGGGTTTTGATAAATCCTAAGCATTTGATTACAAGTGGAAGAATAATCATCCAATGTTATCTCCACATTCTCCAACATATTCTCAATTAAATGCTTAATTTGGACACATGTTCTTAGATATGCCCATTGACATGATGATAGTCACAAAATTCAAATTCATGGTACCAATCAAAATAAGGAATGGCTTGAAAATAATGTTTTGGTATAGGCCAATTGATTAGATTAGTAGTAGTAATATTGTGAAATATATACTCAATAGGTTCTCCTAGGTCACTAAAGACATGATGTACAAGCATGATTCTCTTAGGAGGAGGGATTTGTAATGGTAATGACTACTATATTTATTATGTAGGTCTCAGTTGTTATGATTGTGACATTGGTTGGAATGGTTTCTAAGTAAGAGTAAGCTAAAAAGGTGGTGCAAATGATGTTTACACCATTTGGACATGATGAGATTTAGTTACTCCATTTCCCACAACATTCTTATTGTGGTTGAATTACATCAGTCTTTTGTGGTTATTGGCCTATGCCAGTTACGATGCTTGCACTTGAATGGGATGTTGATGTTGGTTATTTCCTTGATTGGTACCTTGATTTTGATTAGTTGAATTAAGATTGATAACTCCTTGATTTATGAGTACTAGCTCAATTAACAAGCCTTTGTCAATGATTTCCTTGATTTTATATACACATTGTAATTCCAAATGATAAGCTATCTCATTATGTAATTTTTTAGTGAACATAGTAGTTAATTATTTATCTAGTAAACTATGGGTGAAATGGCTTGAAAGGGCTCTCCATTATTATAAATAAATTGGAAAACTCTCACCAGCTTTTTACTTTGCTTGCATTAAGTCCACTAATGAAATATCATGCTTGAGATTATAGGAAAAGTGTTGTAAAAACATATCATAAAGATAATCAAAATCCATTATTAAATTTTTGGACAACTTTAAAAACCACTCCAAGGCTTGTCCAGCCAAGCTCCTTGGGAACAATAACAAAAGGTATATATCACTATATACCACTAGTTGACATGTGATAAATAATATGGTCAAATGAGCCTAAGGGTTACCTTTCCCTTTGTATTTATCAAATTTTGGTAGTTCCTATCCTAGAGAAAATGGTATCTAAAAATACTTCATGTTTAATGGATAGGAAGACAGATCATCTAATTTTAAATTTTTAATTTGTTTACCCACTTGAATGGTAACAATTGCATCCTTCATCTGTTACAATTCTTGGGATAGGAAAATGGAAGGAACATTGGTTTGAGGGATAATATTGGTTTGGCTAGATGGTTGGGAGGTCACAAGTGGGACACATTGACTAGGGTATGATGGAGATACATATTGGGGTATATTGGTTTGGTTGGGGAATGTATTAGTAATATGTACACGTAGATTAGGATGTACTTGAAATTACATAATTAGTTGCATGATATTCTAGTTTGGGTTAGCGATAAATATTTAACTTGGAGGATTTTGTGATTGGGATGGAGGAATATAACTATATTATGCCTATTATGGTTGAAAAGGGACATGCTACTAACTAATCAAACCTTGCTATTGAGTGGGAACTTTTATTCCAAGACCTTGTCTCTAGATTTGTGGATAATTTTAAAATAATGGTTGTCTAATAGGTACTTGAGAAATATGAGGACCTCCTTGTTGAATGAATCCTTATGGAGAAGTGAAAACATGTTGTAGATTCAACATCTATCATTAAACAGAATTTACACACTGTTTACTACTCATTACTTGGTTTTAAATTAGCATATTAGTCTATGACTAAAGAGGTATGTTCATCATTACCTGGTGAGGTAGAACATTTGTTGCCCCTAATTGAGGTAGAAATGTAGTTATACTCTATTGTGTTGATACACTAGATTGTGTCTATTGGTTTGGAACACTACTCTTTATGTGTTGAGTAGTAGTGTTTGTTACATTCTATCATTGAGGCATGCCATTATCCATTGTTTAATTACCTAATCCCATAGGTTGTACACTTGAGGAAGTAGTCAATTGAGGTTGGGGTGTAGAAACTCATACTCCTAGGTATGATGATCTACCCATGATACTAACTATAGGCACATGTTGTTGGCTAGTTATTTGAGCATTAGTACTGCTTTGATTGGGATTGGATGCTATTTACATATTATCCACTACGTTTGTCTCACTATTCTATGTAGAGGCTGAAGATACTTCTTTAATAATAGGAATATGCATCAATTTATCTATTGAATAGGTTTATACAAATGGGTCAAAACTTAGATTATCTTGTCTATTTAACTCTATCAATAATCCTGTTAAAGGAACTAGGTTAATAAGAGGCTCACTCACCATGTTCATCTGATTAAAATTATGTGCTAGATTCAGGTAGGCTTGATATGTTGTTTGTATTTGGTTAAAGTGATCTTCCATGATGTTTTTGCCTCATATATTAGGATCTTGATACATTATTTGGACTAGAGCCATAGGATTTTTAGAAGAATCCTATTGATCATAAATGATATTTTGGGGCACTCTTACTGGACTTGGTGAATTTTCATCGGGGAAGTTTGATAAAAACTTGGCCCCTGCCTGTATGGCTCTAGCCAAAATATCTTCTTTGTTCTCTAAAAAATGTCACTCAAACAAAAATGGATAATACGTGGAAACCATATTAGTAGAATATGACTATTGAAGAACTATCTCATCCAATTTGGGTATTGTAGCTAGGTATTGTGTGGTTTGTTCTTGGTCTTGTTTTGAATAAGGCTATGTGTCAACTAGATAGTTAGCAAATGGATCTTGGATTTGTGCCCCTAATTGAGAATTATAAGAGGGATAAGAATCCATCTCATAAATAATATTATCTACATAGGGGTCTTGCACCATTTCTTCTTATGTAACTACATTAATAATCTTTGGATTGTAAATGATTCCACTATGAGTGTAGGAATAGATGTAGGGATCCATAGTAAATGCTTTGTGATAAAATATCAAAGAGTTATACAAAATATAAAAATGATAACATATAAAATATATTATGTTTGAAATTGGTATTGATTCATCAAAAGGATTAAAAGGTTTATATAAATATTTGTGAGGAAATAAGCAAGCATGAAATATCTAACATTTCACTATTCACACAAAGATAAGAAAGTAAATGGACTTAAAATCAAAATGCCTAACTTTAAGGTTGAAGTGTATCAAATTAGTCTAATCTAGGAATTTAAAAGTTGCTAGGTCTTTTGGCCAAATTTGACGTCAAAATATAGGCTTAAACAAGGCATGCGCTAGGACTCTTGGCTAAACAACATCAAAAACTAGACTTTGAAAGATATGAAAGTTTTAATCTAATGGATTTGAAACACTTATAACAAAAACTAGGCATTTGGTTCTTGGTCATGAACTTGATCAACTAGGTATAAGGTATGAAACAAAAGGCACTTTTAGATATAGTTTATTTTATCATAAATAATGGTATAAAGCTTGGTTTTTTTGACAAACAAGCTAGACAAAAGATCACAAAAGTACATTTGGATTGGTCTAAAAATGTAGGAAAAATTTTGAATTCTATGTAAGAGGGTCTATGAAATAATATTCAAAATGTTGTGTAGCATAATGATAGTATACTACCCAAAATGTGTGACAAAATGGTTTGTTTTAAAAAATCTTTAAGGCAAAGATAGTTTCCCATGATTTTGACATCATAACACTAATTTTATTAACTCAAAATGTTGTGGTGTATAGACTCAAAGTGAAAGTGTTTAACACAAAATGACTTAAGTCTATCAATTGGTGATAATGATTATGAGTCTTGAATGGCCTTCAACCGAATATTGGAATTTAAATCTAAGTTCCCTCAATTTTAGTGCAAATGGTGAACCCACTTAACACATCAACCCTATGAACTTATAAATGTGAAATTTTGAATTTAGATTATAAGTGAAGGACTTAAAAAACTTTGGTAAAGGTCTAGAATCAATTGGGTAGCATAACTGTGCCAAATTTGATGATATGACTCTCAAGCTTTTGACAAACTTTGAACAAGGAAAATTGATGATCTCATGTGGGCAGCATAAAACCTCTTTATTCAAAATAAAATTAGGACTATGTGTTTGAGTTTGAATTGTTTGTTTACACCAATTTTTTGACTTCAAAAAAGACTCTAATCTAGGACAAGATGAACTAATTAATCACTCTTAGATCCTAAAATGGCAAGGTTTCCTGGTATTATTAGAATTTATCAATATACATCATTTGAGAGGATTTTAAGTATTCATCCAAAAGTAAATGTGCATTATATAGTAGAGTTTTATACCCCCCTTCTCTCAAATGATAGTACTACAACATGGACCTTGAGGTGAACCTTGCAATAATAATACTTCTATGAAAAGTGGGGATTTGTCTAATATCTAACAAGTTTTCAAACATTCCAGGGGAATTAGTTACATAATGACTTTCACATCAAACAATACAAAATAAAATCATGGACTTTGGGTCCATATCACTTAGCTTATTGTAAAAAGTTCTATTCCTTTTTGTAACCACTATATCCTATTGTTTACTCAATGTAGTGTGATGTCTAAATTTCCACTACATCCCATGTGTAACTCCAATTAGGAACCAAATGAAGTCAATGTCAAGAGGTGAAACCCTAGGTTAAAGCTTCCCTAAAGAACATGTGCAAGGTGATGAAATCCCCCTCACAATCCAAGTTTGCATGAGAATGAAGAAAGCATGAAATTAGAAAGACTTTAGGGTCATTTTCAAGGTCACCCAAACATTGATGAGTTTTTGGGGAGTGATTTATATGACTTTCTTTCTAAGCCTTGGACTAGGATACTTACAATAGGAATGGTGTTTTTGATTCCAAGGGTTCCCTAAAGGGGACAAATGGAAGATCATACATGCAATGTCCCTCTTTTTTACAAACAAAAATTTAATCTAAACAACTAAGTAAACATAAAAATATTTGAAAAAGTGAGTTCATTTTTAAGCCCAAATGGAAAATGAGGTGGTGTTCATTTGACCCCTTGGTCTTAGTTGCAAACCTTGAAACATTCACCATAAACATCTAATTTTTTTTTGTTAAACACCAAAACAAGGCTCCTAATTAATTTTTAAGCATGCAAAAGGTGATCTAAACATGTTTTTATAAAATTTCAATATTGGTCCTAAAAAAAAACATTAGCATGTAATTTATCCTTGAAGCTCTTTTGGGTTTGAAATAATGAACTTTAAAAAAAGAGATATCAGGTCTGTGTTTTAAGAAAAACATAGTGACCGATGTTAGTTATATAACCAATGATTACATTTTCTAACTGATGATGGTAATCTAACCAACATTGGTTAAACCAATGTGACTAATGATAGGTATCCAACTAATGTCATTTTTACTAACTAATGTCAGGTAAGCTATCCAACTAATGTCAGTCTTACTAGCTAATGTAGGTTACTGTGTAAACCTGTGGCAAATAAAAATAGCAAAATAAAGTTAGAAAATCAATTTGTGAGAGTTTAAATTGTCCAAATAAATATTTTAGAGTTGAAAATTATCTTCTTCATGTGTGGGATGCATCAGTGTCACACCAGGCATGCCATATATGAATCTAGGAATTTGACTCAAGAGAAGATGGTTAGTATGGTGCTAGTTTCAAAATGAGAACAAAATGAAAGAAACAAACTAACTAGAAAAACATCTCTAGGCCTAGACACTATAGAGAGATTAGTTAAAAAACATGAATAAATCACACAACTAAAATTCAAAATAAATCCTCTTCTACCTTCTTTGGATCCTCCAAAATGCTTGTTGTAGTGGCTTACTCAGTTTGTGTTCATGAAGTCCTCATCAATGGAAGCTTGGCTACCTCCATCTCTTCTTGTCACTTTTGGATTATGGCTTGGCTTGGATTGAAATAAATTTGGCATGGCAACACTAATTTATTGAATCTTCTTGAAGATATTTGAGCATAATAATTTTACACCAAAATAGCTTAGAAATGATGTTCATGGCCTCTCTATTTAGAGATTTTTGAGAATGTCTAGAATCAACTTGAACCATCCATCCTAAGATTGAGATGTGTGGTTGAGGATTAATTAAAATTATGGAATTAAGTTTATAATTATCCTCATCATGACATTAGAAGAATGGAAAATTAAGAGGCATGGATGGCATCATGGAAGGCATTGATGAGGCATGGAGGGCATGAATCCTGATAGTTGTGGCATTTATGGTCTAGGGATGTCTTCCCAAGAAATGAGGTCACTTAATGATGTAGATATTCAATATTCATTTCCAAAAATAAGTTTTTAACAATTTTCCATGGAATTATTAATTATGCCTTGATTTTGGTTAATTATCTCTTAAGCATGTTTAAACACTTTGTGGACAAATTACTCAAATTGATCAGAATGTCTTGTTATTGGTTCAAAAAAAAATTGGATTAGAATTGGAAGGTGATGTAAAATTACTTGGAACCATATTCCCATTTATGATGTCACCAATATAAAATAACAAAGGCATGTGTCTTGTCTAAGATATTTGATAGGAAAGAGCAATCTAGAGCACTTAGGTGTAAAATTGGCATTTTGACTCAAAATGATCTGATCAAAGTTAGTTGGCCCATAAATTGCATTGCCCCATTTAGGGATACCCTAGCTATAATTTTCACTTGAATATGTTAGTTTCACATCACTTACCATCTTTTAGTGTTTTTAGGCCAAATTGCACATTTGGGGTGAAAATTAGCCAAAATCCTAATTAGAGGTTATTGGTGGCCAAATTTAGGTGTTTACACTATTAAACTAAAATATTCATTCATCTAACACATTTAAGTTGTCACCATTAGATAAATCCCATGGTATAAAGACATTATTTAATTTCTAGAATATCAAACTTATCATCCCAACTTAGATTCCTAAGGAAGGACATACATTCATAAACAAGCTTTTAGTATGTATTTTGATATAACACCATATATTATATTAATGTGAAAGGTACCTTACTCCATTATGTTATTAAATATGAGGTTCCTCCTCTTCTTGAACAAGAACATGGGGGCATTTATGGTGGCCATTATAGCAGGCATGCTATAACTCACAAATGCTTATGCATGGGATACTTTTGGACCACTCTTAAAAATATGCCATCAAATTTGATAAAAAGTGTAATCCTTGCTAGCTTCATGATGATTTATTTCATTCACCTCTAGCCAAGATTCAAACTATAGAATCTCCCTATCCATTTTCCATGTGGGGATTAGATCTCATAGGTAAATTACCTTGATCTCAAGATGGGCATGCTTTTATAATCATAGCCATAAAATATTTTAACAAATGGGTTAAGGCTATGCCCCTAATTAATGTCACTGGTACCACCATCTACAAATTAATCCTTAATCAAATAATTTGCCACTTTGGTGTCCCTCATTCTATCATTTCAGATAATGGTGGTAATTTCAAAAATAAAGATGTCAAATAGTTTTATGGTAAATTTAAAATCCATTACAAATTCTGCACACCCTATCATCCACAATGTAATTGATAAGCTAAGGTCACCAAAAAAATTCTTAATAAAATTATCTAAAAGATAATTCATGAAACCCACATAGATTAGCATCTTCATCTCTATCCTTCTCTTTAGGCCTATTGTATTAGCATACACACTGCCACTAGGGCAACACCATAATCTCTTTATGTGGTTCTGAATCAATCTTTTCATTATAATTTGAGCTTCCCTTCCTCCATATATCTCTTCATGGTATCATACCTAATGAATAATTACATGAATCTATCCTTCATGCTCTCAATCTTCTTAATGAATACCATATTTCTCCTTTGCAACATAATTTCCAATACAAAGCCCATATTGCTAAAAAACATAGAAATGAGTCAAAGTTTTCATATTTATTTTTGGTGATCTTGTACTTAAACTATACTAAACTCATGATAAATAAGGTAAATATGCCCAAAAATGATAGGGGCCTTATTTTGTCAAAGATATTCTTGGTCTAAGTATATTTTGCCTTCAAACAAATAAAGGTCATAGTTTCAAAGATCCCACCAATGTAAAATTTCTGAAGAAGTATTTTTCCTAAAATCCTTTCCTTATTTTCATGCTTTCTATATGTTATCTATATGACACTTTTTGGAGGATACTTATGTTGACCAAATTTGACCCTATAGGTCAAATTGGGACCCCTATAGGTAAAAAATTGATTTTTAGGTGTTTTAGGGGTATGATATATATGTATTAAGGTGTATTATAGGCCTTTTAGTGTTATTTAATGTTATATTATCCTTGGTCATTATTCATTTTCGTCCTCATATAATTTTGAGTCATTTTGAGGTTAAAATAGGGCATTAAATGAGTTATACAGCCTCTTAAGGAAGTGTGAAGGTGTAAAAAGTGTGATTTCACATGACATATGTCCTATTATGCCTTAATAAATTATTCATAACTAAAAATGATAGGTTATTCAAAATAAAGAGATGTTTTCTTGGGAAAAGAGAAGAGTTTGACACTTTTATGGCCTATGAAGAAATGTGACACATGGGAGAAGGTCATAGAATGAATCTTCAAATTCCTCAAACTTATCTCAATTCTTGACATGTTTTGATAATACTAAAAATGGCCCAAAAATATTTTTCTCTATTCTTACCTTTCTAGACATGTAGAAGTGATCAATAGGTTCATGCTTGGTACAGTCAGTAGAAGAGGTTCCATGTTAAATTCCTTTATGAGGTGGTAGTAAAATTAGATATATCCATTTACATAACAAGAGTTTGAATAATAGTGGCTTGTGTTTTATGAACCATCCTCATGAAGTTGACTATGTTATTTTTCTTTCCAATCAATGTACCCTATAAGTTTTGCAATTATTTGGAAAATTCCATAAAATATAATTATTGGGAAGGTTTTATATGACTAGGACTAAAACCAATGCATAGAGTGGAATGTTTGGAGTCATTCCCCTTCATTCCAATCATCAGAGATATCCCTTATAAGTTTTGGGATGCTAAAATAGGGATAAATCATAAAGGTAATATTTTGACCCAAAAAAATGAATTTTATGCCAATGTTTAAGAGTTTCATGACTTGGTGTGACACTTATACTTCTTTAACTTTCATGGTTCATTTCACATCTTCTTATAATGTATATGTAACTCCTTTTCTCAACTTGACAAGTGTCCTTGTAACCTTTAGAATTCTCTCTTCTCCTCTCTCTCAAGTTCTATAAGAAATATCCATTTTAACCTTTCTAATTTATGCTCCACATGATTATGGAAAAAACCTACTCATTTTTAATCCATTTGATCAATAAGACTACTAATTTTTACCTCTTCAATAACTATTCATAATGTGTTTACTTGGATAATTGATTTTGCTTAATGATAATTCTAATTTCCTTAGCATGTTGTTTCATTCTCTAACATATTTGTAGTTGAAAATTTCCTTCTTGTAGGTCATGTGAAGTGTTCTAGGAAGTATCAAGGTTGAGTGAGTAATTCTATTCACTAGTGCCATTCAAGGTCTCTTGTCTAGTACTCAGCCTAAATATTCATCCATAACCTCATAATGTAATATTGATGTGAGAAGATGTAGATTGGAGAAGTGTATGTTTGGTTATTCTCTTGGTTTCATGTGTAATATGCATCTAGTTAGTAGTCATCACTCAATTTGGTGTATCACTTCCCTTAAGATAGTTTGTTTTTAGTTTTCTCTCTCCATTTTCCCTCAAAAAGTTTAGGTGTAGTAGTGATCTAAAGTGGTACATCAAGGCAGCTAGCCCTATCTAGAGATTAAACTCATCCTTAGGATACCCACAAGCCTATAGGTATTTAAATTATGCCACATGTATGAGGAAAGTTTAGACATCTCCTTAAAGGGTGAAAATCTAAGTGATAATAATTTTTGGCATGATTGGTGGGACTCTTAATCTAAGAGGTTGAAAGATTTTGGGTACTTTCTTTCAACAATCATCCTTTGGAGGCATCTATATAAGCATAAATGGTAACTCTAATATTAAATCATCTAGTAAAGCAGCCCATGTATTCCTTTTTAAGATTAATGATAATCATTCCTTATGTTCTTACTTTGTAATGAAGTTCCATGGCTGACTTTGGTGTTGAGTTTTGTTTTACATAAGTTGGTGAGGTATATCAAGCCTATTTCATCCCATATCAGCCCTATCTTGATCCTTAATATATCTAACATGGAGTGTATTAACCCATTCATGAAGTGTATCAGCCCTACAAGCAGCCTTCTCCATATCTTTCTCCTAGTCACTCTTCTAATCAGTCCATTTCCACTTTCAAGCAAAATCTTTTTGGATATGAGAATTATATGATGAATCTTGATAATCTAAGGGGATGTGGTCAAGATGTTACTATTAATATTATTCATAATGTGATAATTCATTAGATCTAGTCAAAAGAGAGCGGGAACCTGTTCGGAGAGCCAATTGGCAAAGGCTTATAAGTGAGATGCTAGATGTGAGTGACCTAGTTTCATCCTTAGAACATAGGATAAAAATTCACGAGAATTAACCTCAAAAAACATATAAAACTTCATATCCAATTCCCAAATATTACTATTAGTCCTATATGATTCCAACTCATGAACCCAATCAAGCTTATTAGAGTCATCCTTTTCCCAATCAGTTAGAAGAGAGAGTTAAAAAGAGAAACCTTATTTTTGAAGAAAATATTGATAGGTAGATTGAGTTGGCTAATATGAATATGCATCAGTCCATGTCATAAATAAAATAATTGGTATATAATCCCTTATTTCCATCTCCAATTACATCCCCACCTTAAGAAGTGTCCTCTAGATATGAGATTCGAAGTTGGAGACAAGGTGGAAAATCTAAGCCTAAGAAGGTCCCAAGTTTCTTGAAGACTTCATCCACTACTCAAATTTCATCATCTCAATAAGAGACTACTAATACTAATATCCTAATTTGGAATAAGATAGTGGATTTATGGGGAAATAAAGAAGATAAAATCCTTAATAAGGAGTGTGAATTTGAGAAAGAACTTGATCTTATGCAAACCCCTCCCACCATTCCTCAAGAGACCTCTTATGTTCCATGTCAGCCCTCTTTTACTCCTCATATTCATTAATATGCATATTAACTTAAATAAATAATTTTCTAAGAGAACCTATCCAAGAAATTTAAAGAGTTAGAGTCAAGGATGAAATTGTTGAGTTAAGGTGTAATGGAAGGTTTAGACCCAAAAGAAGATCCTATGCCTAAACACACCCCATATAAAATCCCTTAATAAAGCGATCAAGATAAATTAGATGTGAATGAATTTATTATAAAATGGAAGGAATAAAATGAAGCCACTTTATCCCAAGGTCTACCTCCCCTTCCTCAAGAGCTTCCAAAAGAATCCTCTGCATTTCATTCTCAATCTAATTTTGAGTCTTATATGCCACCTCCACCAACTAGTTCATCTTGTCCTCACACCATAACCATTTGTCTTGATGTAAATGTGCTATGGGAACCTAAAAAATATCATTTGGTTGAGTAAAACTTAGAACTCTTGCTTGAATAAAACATAACTCCTTGGCATCCTCATTGGACTAATTCACTTGATTGCAAAATGCCTAGCATTGGCATCACCAAGAGGGAGAAATAAATATAGGATCTTATAGTCCTTGAGAATAAAATTCAAGCTATGATAATTGAGATGAAATTTGATATACCTCAATACATTTTAAATGCTAAAGTAGAGGTGGTCTCTTATGTTGAATCTTCATATTAGGTTGATATGGAAGAATGTTTTACTTTTGCCAAAGAGTAAGAAATGATCATTGGTTCTTCCATCACTATGAAAGATATCATGGATGGGAAAGAAAAATATCCACACCATAATTTATATTACTTGTTTAAAATCATTGGATTAGGATATATTCCTCTTCAAGGAGGCTATGATCTAGTCAAAGATGGAAAAATAAGCCTTGGCACTCAAGTGAGTATGTAAAGAAAATGTAACCTTTCTAATTTGTCCTTTAAAAAGGCATATGAATTTGATGATGATATTTTTGAAGTCATAAAAATTGTATATCATCCTCTAAATCAATTTGGAGAAACACATCATCTATTGAAGGATGTAAAAATCTCATACTGGCCTCAATCTTTTAAGGACCAAGAAACCAATCCTCTTGAATCCATGCCTACTAAGAAGATACTAGTTGATCATGAGATGAAGAGTGGGAAACAATATGAGTCATGTACAAGTTCAAGAGGAATATATCTGGATTGGAGACCTATTTAAGGATGATCTACATGAGAGTAGATCAAGTGAAGTGTCAAGGAATAAGTTTGATCTAAAAAACATCCAATCCAAGGAGAAACATGCTTGGCACTATGATTCATCTCATGAAGAAGAAGATTCAATAAAATTTCCTTTTGATCCTAGAAATTAAGTATGCTTATATAATAATTATGCATATTTTTTTTGTTTCTAATTTCCCTAAGTGCTTTGAGCACATGTGTGTATCTTATTAGCTTGTTTGTTTTATTTTTTGTGTATCCTTTACTTTGTGTGGTTGAGGTAGTCATTGGTCTTATCTTGATCAAAACTTACTTTCAAGGTCTTTTGGTTTGTATTAGACTTTAGATGAATTCCTAAGCCCAATGTATTGATAAGGCTATTGGTCTAGTTAGTATAACATGTATACTACCCTTATGAGTCACCAATTTGTTAACCAAATTTGACCTTGTAGGTCAAATTGGAAGCCATATAGGTAAAAAATTGATTTTTAGGTGTTTTATAGGTCTAATATATATTTATTAAGGTTTATTATATGTATTTTATTGTGATTTTATGTTATATTAGCCTTGGTCATTAGTCATTTTAGTCTTCATATCATTTTGAGTCATTTTGAGGTCAAAATAGGGCATTAAATAAGTTATACAGACTCATAGAGAAGTGTGAAGGTGTAATAAGGGTGATGTCACATGAAATGTGTCATATTATTCCTTAATTAATTGTTCATAATTTAAAGTGATAGGTTCTTCAAAATAAAGAGTAGTTTTCTTGGGAAAAGAGAAGAGTTTGACACTTATACAACCTTTGGGGAAAGATGACACATGGGAGAAGGTCATATAATGAATATTAATCTTCCTCACACTCATATTAGTGCTTGACATGATTTTAAAGTTCTAAAAAAGGCCCAAAAATATTTTACTCCTTTCTTGCCCTTACAAACATGCAAAAGTGATCAACAAGTTTGTGCTTTGTATGGTCAGTAAAAGAGGTTCCAAGTCAAATACCTTTGGGAGGTAGTGTTACATTATAATATATCCATTTCAATAAAAATATTTATAATAATGGTTGGTGGCATGTACTTTATGAACTATCCTCATGAAGCAAACTATGTTTTTCTGCTTGCCAATTTGTGCACCCTATAGGTTTTGTCTTGGTTTGGAGAAGTTCATACAATACAACTATTGAAAAGGTTATAAATGACTAGGAATAAAACTAATGCATGGATAGGAATGTCTAAAATCATTCCCCTTTATTCCAATCATCAGACCTATGCCTCATTAGTTGTGGGATGTTCAAATAGGGCTAAATCATGAAGTTAGTTTTCTGAGCTAGTAAAAGGAATTCTATGCCATTTTTCAAGAGTTTCATGACTTAGGGTGACACTTATGCTTCATAACCTTGAATATTTTGTTTCACATATTCTTATCATGCATATTTAACTCCTTTTCTAAAATTTACAAGTGTCCTTGTGACCTTTAGACTTGTCTCTTCTCCTCTCTCTTTCAATTTCTATAAAAACTAACCATTTTAGACTTTGTAATCTATGCTCCACTTGAGTATGGAAAATCCCTACTCATGTTCATACCATTTGATCAATAATACTACTAATTTTACCTCTTCCATAAATTTTCATAGTGTTTTTACTTGGATGATTGATTTTGATTAATGCTAACTCTAGTATCTTTAGAATGTTGTTTCATTTTCTCACCTATTTATAGTTGGAAAGATTCTTCTTATAGGTCATGTGAAGTGTTCTAGGAAGTGTCAAAGTTTATTGATTTATTATTTTCACTAGTTCCATTAAAGGCCTCTTGTCTAGTCCTATTAGTATAAACATTCATCCATAACCTCATAATGTAATATTGATGTGACAAGATGCAGATTGGAGAACTGTATGTTTGGTTAGTCTCTTGGTTTCATGTGTGACATGAATTTGGTTGGTAGTCATCAATTAATTTGGTGTATCACCTCCCTTAGGATCGTTTGATTTCATATTTTTCTCTCCCTTTTCCCTCACAAATTTTAGGTGTAGTAGTGATCCAAAGTGGTACATCTAGGGAGATATCCCTATCTAGAGATTTACTTCATCCTTAGGATACTCAAAAGCCTAAAGGTGTTTTAATTATGCCACTCAGATGAGGAGAGTTGAGACATCTCCTCAAAGGGTGAAAATCCAAGTGATAACAACTTACATGGGTCTCACCCTATATAACATTTCTCTTTTTTCACAAAAATTAGTCCTTCATTTTGGTCTTTTGGATTCCCTTTTTCTCATGAGTTTCATTTTAAAACCATGGATTAGACTCAATCTTCCTCATGATGTAATTTTATCCTCTTTATTTTCATACCTTTTACACACTTTTTGACACCCCTTGGGTTTTTGTTTATGATTTGTAATATAAGACCATGGATAGGACATGGCCTTATTCACAAATACCATATTTTTCTATTCACCTTTATTTTGCCAATAGTTTTTGGCACCATCATCGATTTCTCTTTTATGAGTTGCAGTGTAAGACCATGGATAAGACTTAGACTTCATAAAATCATGATAGTTTAATTTCTTATGTAGAATGTGTTTAGCACTAGTTATGGGTTTTTGATCCTTGTTCTCCTCTTTAGTTTTTGCTTCTTTTGTAGATAAAATTTATACAAATAAACTCTACTAGCATGTTTTCCTACATTTTCATCATTTTTATGATAAATAATCACACTTTTCTATCTTTTTACCCATTTTTAACCTTTTTTTAAAAAAATTATGATTTTAATTAATTCAAATTGTTTCATGTTTCATTCCTCTTTATTTCCCTTCCTTTCACTTCACATTGGATAAAACAAGGTCAAATTCAAGATAGAACTTTTATTTCATCTAACTTTATGACACTCTTAGAAATCATGCTCTCTAAGTTCTCTTTCTTAGAAACTAATTCCCAAGTATTCCTTTAGCACCCATGTTTGGTTTTCCAAATATGTATGGAGGAGGAATAGAAAAATCCATTAAAAAGTAAAAAGACAAATCATTTGAAAAAAATGAAATGATATACAAAAGGCAACATAAAAATTATAAAAGTTAAAATCACACCAAAAGACATGATTCTAAGCATATATCATATCCCCAATCAAAGAAAAAACTCCACATTTGACCTCATAATAGATCTAAGGTACGTTGGGGTGTATTAGGTCAATATATTAGAATATGAAAATGCAACAAACTCTATGGTGCTAGCTACTTTCTCATGCAAGTACCCAATCTTTTTAGTTGAATGATGGTTCTATAAGGGGTCTGGAGGAATGGGAAAAAAATGTTGGAAGGTAGGTATATTTTAATTTTTATGCATACAACCTTTATGGGATGATCTACATACTTGATTTGTTGACTAAAGACTTATGTGGCTAAGAGAAGTTCTTTAGAGTCCTTAAGGTCAAAAGTCCTCTTGTTTTGAAAAACCTAGTTTGAGTGTCTTAACTTTGATAAAGATTTCCTCTACCTTTATTTTTCCTCCATTTTCCCCTCCACCCATTTCATTTCCCCCTTGATAGGCATGTGTGATTATAAATCTATTTACCCTCTTCTATACTTCCTTCCTATTCACATCTTCAAAACATGCTAGCTTTACTTTGTTTCTATTTTATCTATCCTTAGAGCAAAATAACATGTTTTTGCAACTATGGATTACCTTATTTACACCATGGAACTACATTTATAGACTTGTTTTTCTTTATTTTACCATTTATCATTATTATACCACCTTTTTTGTGGACACCTGAGTCTATTTCTACTTTCATGAACTTTTTCCATTATTGAGTGAGGTTGGTTTGTTACTTCTAACTCACAAATGTTGTTTTACCTTTTATGCACCCTTTTACATTGTTGAGTGAGGTTGGCTTGTTTCTTCTCACTCATCAATGTTGTTTTATAATTTTTTTTCTTTTCCATCTTCGTTTAAGTATTGTTACTACTTTCACATAGATGTTTGATTACCATGTTTTTGACATGTTTCATTGGTTTGAATTGGTGATTTTTCCTTTCTTACTTAAGGTCTACTTGTTTGAGTTTTTTGGTCTTTAGTAGCCTTGTATTTTTGGTTACCCAATTCACTCTAAATTTTGACTTGGTAATTTGATCTAACATAATACTTATCACCCTAGCTTATCGAATTTCTTATTATGTCCCATCCACATAACACTAGTTATCTCTTCTTTCCTACAGTTATTTGTTTTTGATCTTTAGTTTTGTATTCTTGGGATTGTCAAAATTAGTATTTGTGCCCTCCATAATCAAAAATACAAATTTAGTAGACAAACATCTATTGTTAAAGGTAAATCAAGGTACACATTACATTTATTTTTTAGTTATTTTCCTTTTTAGTCATTTACATTTAGTTATTTTATGTTTTAAAATAATACAAATTTTTTTAGCCTCAACATTATGTGTTAATATGTTCC
This sequence comes from Torreya grandis, assembly GCA_037957365.1. NCBI lineage: Eukaryota > Viridiplantae > Streptophyta > Pinopsida > Cupressales > Taxaceae > Torreya > Torreya grandis. Next base: position 2,272,868 of record JARHVA010002189.1, read on the forward strand.
TTATTAAATCAACATCCCTTATTACATGTGTGAAATGTGATGAGCTTTGAGTGGGGGATATGTATACCCATACTAATTTCAAACTTTATCAATTATTTATGCTTTCTATTTTATAGGAACTTGTTGAGTCTCAATATCTCTAAGTGTATGTCTTAAGGGGTGCACTGGTAAAGGGTTGGATAGACCATTAGTACTTCACAATATTTTTATCCCTTACTACCACTTTTTATCGATCAAACCAGCTCCTAAAACCATTCCCCTAAGTTTTGCCTCCTATTTTACAAACTCCTCTAGTCTTTTACCACCTTTATTAGCAATTTACCTAACCTAAATCCATTGTTAACTTGACAAATTATTTAGGGTCTAGGTTGGCCCTTAGTTCACCTAGTATGTGACCTAGTGAGTTTTTGGCAATTATGATACTAGGATGACCAGGTTGACCTTATTGGCCAAAATTTTTGGAAGGGTTTCGGGTTAGATATACCTATATAAACACATCCATTTCACCATTTTTAGAGATTAGGAAAGAGTTATTATTCATTTGTGCTTCTTTAGAATTTTCTCTCCCACCTTTCTATTTGAGGAGTCTTATCTTATGGTTTCTACTAGGAGAAGAATATAGTCTTGTGGAGAAGTCTTAGATGTTTTAGCCTTTCTTATTATAAACCACAAAAATGTCTTTAAAATCACCTTTGGCAAAGGGAGAGATTGAGTCTTGATAGGTTCATCTTCCAGGTAAGTATCTAAAACTTTATTCCTCTCTTTAGTATATAAAAGTAGCACAGGTAATGGATTTTGAATAATATTCTCTATCTCCATGCATTAGGGTTTTAGCTATATATAAATTAATTATGAATTTATCATGCATGTTTATTTTTAGTGTTTATTACCCTCATTTTATACCAAAATCTTTGGTGAGCACTAGATTATAGATTTGTTTTACTTGTTATTAGTATAGTGAATATGAAAACATAAGACCTAGTTAGAGTTATTACATAGTTTTGCTTGACTAGAGGCTTTGGAACCCTCCCTAGTGAATTTGCTATGGTAAGATATACATTTATTAGGTTTAGTGGATCCATATTGGTTGTGACCCTAATTATATAATGTATCCCCAATTAAAAGTGTAAGTAAGATCTATCTTCTCCAAGTTAGGATTCATTTGTAGATATACTGCATTTACCATTGCATAAAACAAGAATGACTATGACTTGTTTAGCTAGATATGTTAGTTTTTATGGAAAATGACTGGGTCTTGATATTTTTAATGATTTTTTAATGTTTGAGTTATGTAAGTTAATGTAAATGTTTAAACTTTGGGGTCAAATTCATGTTGTAGAACCAAATTCAACCTTGGCATACATTTGATATGTTTGTGGGTAAAATAACTTAGTAGGCTATAGGGGTAAAAATCATGTAGTGTTGAATAGTTTTTAGGGATTTGATGTACCATATTGTACACAATAGATTAGTCAAATTTAGTGTTTTACGTCTTAATGCATCCTTATTGGGATATTTGGTGTTATGTGGTGTAAATGTGAATTATGTTTTTGGTTTTATATTGAGTTAACATTTTCCTAATTTGGGATCTTAGGATTAAAAAATTAAACTCAAAATATATATAGATATATGTGTGTGTGTTTGTGTAAATGGACATACAAAGTATATATGTGTATATGTGAATAATCTAGTATGAATGTAAATGTTTGTTTATAGTGAAAAAATGTGTTTATAAGAAAATTGTGATGTATTTCATTGAATTATAATATGTGTAAATAAGTCTAACCTGATTGGAAAGTAGGTAATTGATGTTTAGTAAAAATTAATATTTTGATAATGGAATTTTTTTAATAACTTGGAATTTAGTCTAATTCTTGATTATGTTTACTTTCATATAATACCTATAAAAGGGTGTTTTTAGGTGAATTGGTAAATACTTAATTATATTAAATACTATTTTGTAATTAAATTACTAGAAATAATACCTTATTTAAAATGGATATTGGGATATTATAGGAACTAAGGAAAATGTCAAAATAGATTTTTATGTTGTTATTTTAAAGCATGTGATTAATTTATGTGTGATTTCTTTGTATTAGAATACTATGATATCAATATAGAAATCTATATAGGAACCATGAATATTTTATATGATTTAATTAGAAAATTATGGTATTAATGACACTAAGAAAATAGTTACATGAGAAGGATTTCACAAATTTACATAGAGTCATTAATATATAGAATAAATGAAATTTGATTGAGTGTTTGTGTGAATATAAATGATTTGTGTGATCTTTAAACTATATGGAAACTTTGGCCAAAGTAGTGTTTATATTTAAAATTTATAATTTCACCTTTTTATTTATATGCATGTATGCATGATATCATGTTAGAACATAATTTTATATGATATGTTGTATGTCATGGTTATCTTACAACGCATGAATTCTAGTTGACTTCTCGATACCTGCACTATTATCATCTATTCATATATGAAGGGAGGGCCATTTCATTTTTATAAGATTGTGTAGGGGATTTTTATTTTGTGGTTGGTGTGGAAAATCATTTTGATGATGCTCTCCCTCTCCTCCAATAGTCAGCTGATTAATAATTTTAATCATGATCACATTTTGTATATTGGTTATTTTTTGGATACTTATTTGTTCTATGGAATAATGTATATATTTATATTTGTATTCACAATATGATGTAAAAACTTTATGTTATTTTACTATAATTTCATTTTAATACTTAGTAGTTGGTTTCTCTTATTGTATATTTTTTTAATGTAAAATTTCAACTGTTGGTTGAGATAATATACAATAGATATATAATTCATGATGGATTATTTATGTAATATTGATTGATGTTTTAATTTGATCATTAACTAAATAAATCAAAAGAATGTATTAATTTTTTATGCATTTACTTAAATATCAAATATATTAACCTTAGTCAAGATTAATCAGGTTTGGATTTATGAAGTAAAATTTAAAAATTACTTAATTCAAGTTAAACCTAGTGGGGTTCTAAAAATATATATCTTTAAAACCTTAGTAAATCCCCAACTTAATATTTTTATCTTTTATTTAATAGACAAGGTATCTATAATAATGCTATAAGATTTAACTTCTGACGAATACATGAGTTAGCTTTTAGGTTGAGTTTGCTTAATGTTTTTTGGATATTTGACTAAAACAATGAGAATATTGGTTTAGTGTGAAGATATTATTTAAGCCTCAACATGTTTCAAAATTTTAGACTCAGTCTTTATTTTTTAGTTGATCAAATTTTTATTTGGCCTTATTTATTCTCTATGTTTAACATAATTTTTTTTTATTTTAGCCTTGCTGAATTATTCTATTCAAGTTTTTGGTTCCTTCAGATTTTATTGGCCTTATTCACTTCTAACTATTCATAGATTCTAGCTTAGTCAATCATTTATTTTGTCCTAGATATTTAGGAGAGCTTCTTTGTGTAGTGTTTAACTTATCTACTTGACAATTTCCTTTGATAGCATTGCTTGTGTAATGTTTGTCTTACCAATTTTGATAGGAGCCTTTTGTGGATATTTTTTCCATAATCATTTAAATGTTTGGCTTCTTTTTATAACTTTTTCTTAGTAATTTTCATGACTTTTTGTGAGTGGTTTAGAGGAAGCCACATGTTTTCTTCCCATTAAATTAGGAGTGGTGTTAGCACAACCTATTATATGGTTAGTGTCAATCAAGCAAGCTCACAAGATATTACCAAGTGGCATCATCATGATGACCTGATATCCTGAAGATGAACATATAGTGTGTAATACTTCAGGCTTATGGGATCACATGATGTTTCCATATGGCATCATATTGATGACTTGATATCTATAAGATGACCTTATAGGGTATAAATATTTAAGAAATGAAGCTCACATGATGTTTCTATGTGGAATAATCTTAGTGACCTACTATTATAGAGATATATGTAATGGGCATAAATTTCATGGCTAAGCATGTGAGAAAGATGATACCACATGATAAAATCCCTCTACTATTTTAGATATGGTTTTACTAGGCACAAATCCCATGGTCAAGTAGGTAAGTGGGATTCTTCCATGTGGTAAATTTGTGCTTCTCTATTATTTTAGAGGCATTTGTATTGACTATAAATCCTATAGGCCAGTAGGCTAGTGTAATGTTATCAATGGAATAATTTTAGTACTCTACAACCCTAAGTAGGTTGCACTAGCCATGCAGAGTAGTGGGGAAATGAGTTAGTGAATGTTTTCCATGTGGATTTTTCCAAAGTCACATGGGAAGCAATAGGTGGTAAGAGTGGCCCCAAAAACTTCAAGATGAGTTAACGTTATCATATATCATGCTAAAGCATCTATATGGAAACTAATTATGTTAGCAGTGGTTGAGGTTAATTTCGATGGTCATCTCAACTTCATTTGCATAGTGACTCTATGTGTGAGTTCATGATTGAATTATTGAGTGTTGATTCAAATAAATTAAGATACCAACCTATTATTCAATAGTCGATACCATTTATGGGATAATAGGAGATGTAGGGATTATAATTTTACATTTTTAATTTATTTGAATTCATTATTGTGTTGATTGGTTATTTATTTAGAAAGTGGTTGTGTCATGTTTATTTTGAGAAAAAATGGGCATGAAAGATAGGCATCATATGGGAAAACCTATGGATGATTATAAGAGTGGACCAATTTTGAGTATTATAAACAAGAAGGGCATGGAGGCTTGGATCATAAAGGGTTAAAGAAACCAATCAAGTATGAGATCCTTAGGATGCATGTGTAGGAGAAATTGTAGGGGAAGTCACCATAGGGAAAGACTTCACCTAGGCTAGAAATCTTGGAAGGGATGCAAACTAATACCTAGTTATACCAGAGGTGGGATTTGAAATATCTAATGATAGAAAAGGTTGGGCCTAAGGGGAGTTTCCCTAAAATTCAAAGTTACTATAAAAGTGAAGAGCACAAGAAACATGAGATATACTTACCTAGGAGTTACCTATAGGTGAAGTTGAAGTTGAATTCGATTGATATGTTGTTTGGATACCCTACAAGACTAATTTATAAATCTTCCTTCTAATGGTTGAGACATCCATAGTATATTTTGGGGGAATGGAAATTTATTCTAGTATAGGCTTGGGTTATTCCTATTGTGATCTACATAGACATGTAGTTTCAAAATTTAAAATTATCCCAACACAATTTATAGGGTTGAGGTAGATGGAATAATTTTGGTGTATCTCATGATAGTAATTGATGTACATCATATCATGATAGAGTTTCACATGAGGCTTCACCTTTCCCTAAGGAGCTGACTACATATCATCATCTTTGAGAGATTAAATGAGTCTATGTTCATGTTCACATCTTGTAGGGTAGGGAAGATCTTATAATCATGGTGCCCTATGATGATTGGGAGTTAAATAGAGGACTTATGCCTTATGAAAAGATATAAACCAACTATGTCATTAAGGAGTTCAAAAGTGATCTCTTAATCTATTAACCATTCTTGGATGAGGTAGGGAACCTTGAAAAGAGGTCCCCAAATTCCTCTCACCTTGATGATAGTGTGGTCAAGGTAGTATTAATAGGAACCATTAGCTAGGATGAAAGTTCTTATTGATGTAATTTTTATGCACACCACAGATAATGAGGTAACCTCTAATGTTTTAAGATCTCTATGGAGGTGAAATCCCCTCTAAGGCATGAGTTACAGGTATGTATTATTTATAGACTATTCATGGAATAACTAATAGGGTGTGCAAGTTGTTAACAAGTTTTTATGGATAGAGGTATGGTCTCTAAAATGAAGTGATAATCTATATCAGTTGGATGGGTGGCTTATTTCTAATCTAAGGTGGGTAGACCTCAAAATAAACTCAAAAAGGAGGGAAGTGTAAGGCAACAAAGAAAGGTTGTGTGGATTTAGGAATCACCTCTCTACCTAGTTTCTAAGTGGATAAGTACCTATAAAACCTACGCATTTTTATATTAGTTATTGCACACACATGCTAGACATGTTTAAGAAGTCTAGGATGATATTGATATATGAAACTCATAGGCCTTAGTCAAATATTGATCCTTATAGAGTAGTTTTTCAACACCCTTAATAAGGATATTATGTCTTGATCTTAGTGTGGTATTTGAGGTAGTTGTTGTACACACATAGAAGACTATATCAAAATAAAACACTCATAATTATGAATAAAATCAACTTAACTATCCTAACCAATATAATTTACCAATCATTTAATTTTTATTGAACATTTAAAACTAATATATTAATAAAGATAATCAAGAACCCATTCGTAACTTTTTCACACTAAATATTACTAAAACATATAACCAAAGAAATAAAATTTGATTACATAAATAGTGGAAAGAAAATATAGAAACAAATGAGTAGATAATCAAAACTACTTAACTCCTATAATTTCAAAATTCTCTAACCCATCCAAACTATAGATTACAATTTTTTAAATAGACTTAAGGAAGGGGTCACCTCATCCTCCATGTTCATGCAAAGTCATTACATATAATAGTTATAACATGAGTTCTAACTGCAGTCAAAACTATATAAGAGTTTACTTATAGTTGTCTATTAGTATAAGTTAGCCTTTAAAAAATCATGCAACATGTGCATGTGTACAAAAGAAAAAGAAAAGTTTACAATTATAGCTCAGACTATAAGAATATACAAATATATATGTCATTATAAAAATATCAATGCACAAAATCTATCCTTTCAAGGCTATGTCATTTGAATGGCTTTAAGTACTTTGGTTGGTGTAGTGGCTAGGGTGGTAGAAGTAGAGACTATAGATGTCGATGCAGAACTAGAAGTAATAGCTTGAGATTTCTTCTTCTTTTCCTCATTCTCTTTATAACACTTATTAGTGGTGTCATGTTGTCATCAAATTATATCCAAATTTAGTAGAGGTAGTCAGTGGATCCTGTTGACTTGACCAACATGTATCACATGTTTTTCTTTGGTCACTTGGAAGTTATTCTTGAAAATTTCCACCTCAATGACCTTTTTCCTAGTAGTTCTTAGTTAATCTTCTATCTCCTCAAACTCTAGGCCTTACACACTCTAATTGAATTTATATGTAGCCGCTTATATGAGTTGATCAAAATTGATCTTGTTAATCGATTTTCTTGTGGCATCCTTGACTTTTGATAAATTTAGATCATTTAAAATCTAGAGAACTTTAGATTCATTTTCTTGATACTTGGGGATCAAAGCCCCAACTGATGTTAGCCATTCTTGAGTTTTTTATTTCTTGATGACAATGAAATTAAGGGCATTAAATGCCTCAAGTGGTGTCATAAGGTCTAAAAGGTTACACACCTTATTTCTTGTACATGCGATTAACATCTTCAACTTATTTCTATCATTATTCAAAGAATTAAAAAATTAATTAGTTTATTAATGTTTGGGTCCAATTTAACCTATATGAAATCTAGATCTTCCAAAGAATTATATAATCTCAAGGATGCATCTTCAACATCTACCTCTATGACTATTGGAATGTGAACAATCTTGGCCTATTATTCCAATTATGTAACCTTTGCTTCTAGATTTTGCCTAGCCATTTCTGTGCCTTCATAAATGGACACGATGGCCTCTTTGTGTGTTTCAACCAATTCTAAAATATTATCAACATAGGGGGATTACCCTAGGTGCCTATTTTTCCACTTAGTTAGGGAGAAGACCTCTTGTCTCTCCTTAATAATCATTTATCTACCTTTGTCATCGCTAAGATTCCTCTTCTTCACTCTATATATGATCCCAGATGGTTTGTCAAATAGAGTGGTGATGGAGGGGAGCTCAATAATTTTAAAACTAGTCATTTGTGAGGTCTTTTTTTTCAAATCCATGGCCTAAGGAAGAATGTCCAATTTATTGAAATCTATTTCCTATGAGGTTTTAATAAAACCTCTTATTCCACTTCCTCATCTACTTATTACTTCTTGGATGCCTTGATAAGGGTGTCAAGTGAGGAGGGACAGATGATTTCGCACTAATCCACTCCTTAAAACTAAAGGAGTGGATGGACTGTAACTATTTGGGGCTTGGCTCTCTTTCATTTTCCTAAACTTGTGACTATGTTTTCCCACTATAGAGTGGTAAATGGCATAGGAAGGGTGATTTAAGTGAATTTGATATGGAATTATGAAGTGGCCATGGTTGTCTCCACCTTCCTAGATGCCTTCCTCTTCTTCAGTGATTTACTATTGGTAGTGATAAAAGGGATGTTAGAGGTAGCCATGATGTAAAAAAAATGGAATGGAGGTGATTAGTGGATCAATGGAGGTGATGGTAGCAATGGTAGAGGAAACATCCTCCTCAACTTTGGTAATAAACAAGGGGAACTATATAAATGAATTTTTATCAAATGGGTCAATAGAAGTGGAAGTGGGAATTTTCACCTTGGGATTTCTTAGAATAGAGGAAATTGAAACACTACCAATAGGGTAATAGGAAGAGAAGATAAAGAAGTAGTCTCAAAATATTGGGTACCTTAGAAATCTTTCATAGCTAGATTTTTACCCTTGCTAGATTCAAGGCTCAATAATTTAGTCTTATCTAGATTTGTGTCTTCATCATATTCCTCCTCATCTAAAACAACTTCTACTTCAATAGCTTCTCCCTTTATCACCTCTAAGTGTTGGGGTCCTATAGGCAAGCCTTGAGATAACTCAATTATTGGACTATCTATAGGAGTTATAGGCTTCCTTATATAGACAATAGGGGTAGTTGGCTATGAGAAGGTGTATTTTTAGATTGGATCAGTTGATTATTCTATTTTTACCCCTATAGATGTGGCATCTTGCACCTCAAGAATAGTAGTAGACATTTATACTATACTAACAATTGGATATTCCTATGTTTCCCCCTCTTCATCAGAGTCCAAATTAATGGGGTCTCTTGCCTATGCTCCCCTAGGGTAAGCTTCAAATACCCCATTTTCCTTCTTTATAGCCTTAAGATTTAATTGAAGAGGGATTCCCTATGATGAAGAGGTTGTTTGGTCTATGGATTGGCCTTTCTAGAAATCTAAGTGGATCCATCCTTGGAAGAGTGAATTCCTATTATCTAATTCCCTCATAGTAAATGTAGGATATTTTTGGATCATCCTTAGATGATCCTCATTTAGTCCAACAATATTTTCCCTTTCCAACACTACCTCATCATATTTTTCATTTAAGAAAAAAATCATAAAAGTAAGGCTGGTTGCTATAAGGAATATTAAAATTATGAATGTGCTTTTGGATGAGCCTATGGGAGTCCCAATCCCTTTGTGGAAATTTAGGAAAATTATAACTCTTTTAATTTATATGAAGCTTTCCAAAATTCTTTCTCATGGTATACACCATTCATCTAATGACCATGTGGTGACCAAAGAATGAGGCTTTCTTTGTTTTTGACAAATCATCCTCTATACTCCACCATAATTGAAAAATAATCTCTTTCTTAGCCACTTTATTAGGAACATATTTTAGCAGGCACATGGGATGAAACATGTTCCCATATATCATTATGATAGTGAAATTTGGGTATAAAATGTAATCACCCCTCTCAACAAGTGTTTTCATAATGTTTTTACCTACCCTAGGCATAAGTGAACTGTGGATGGATTGCCAAACCTGAGGATAGACATCTTTGAAAATATTCACCATATTCTTCATGTAAGCACATATATATGTATTAACTAAAAGTGGTCACAAATATATTTTTTAATAGAGTTGGTGAATAGGCTCCATATCTCATCGAGAACCTTGTACCAAGTCCCTATGACAACATCTAATAAATAAGACATCATATAAAAATGGCCTATAAGAGTAGGCCTTTTGTCCTTTTGTATCACTTGCTCCTTCAAATGGAAACTATCTCTCCCAATGTGAACATAGCATCACTTGTTAACATCATGTTCAACAATGGCACCCAATCCTAATTGAGAAATTTAATGCTCAACATACCATAAAGTTTGTTCAACAGTGGCATACCAATGCATATTATCATCCTAAATTTTTCAATGGGAGTAAAATATTTTGGTTTCTTCAATTTGAATTTAATGGTCTAGTCAAGGAGTAACCATGAAGATAACACCTTCTCAATTATGTTTTGTGTGTTTCACTATACCAATCTATGCTTGCGTAGATATGCATCAGGTCTGGGTAAGGATAAATATATATGGAAGTCCACTCTGAAAATGCAATCTATGATAATTTTATTACCAATATGATGCAATAAGGCATCTTTCATGACCGTTCCTATAAATAACAAATCATGTATGAGGTTGATGTATGGCATCAACTTCAGCCTGGTAGTATAAAAATACAATCCTTATCATTTCAAGGCTAATAAATATTTCAAAAATAATCGATCAGAGAGAGACATATTATCATCTAATGAAAATATATCCATAGAATCCACTATGTCTTATAACTCTAAATAATTGACATACCTATTATCAAATATGGTAGCATCAAAGACTATATCCATGAACTTTGTGGAATCCTTCATTAAGTAGGGTGATGATTGAATTTCTCCCCTAAATACACTAGATGAAGATGCCATTATTGTATACATGTTCAGTGTTACTTAAAATCTCCTTCTACATACTCTAGTTGTTGTATGATCAATTTCACTCTCACTTAATCATTATTTTTTATGCAATACTATCATAAGTAGTAGCTAGGGCTCTTTTTCACATAGGAGAGTAGTAGACTTAGAGTGCAAGTTTGTTTAAAAATAATGAAGTCTTAAAATGGCTGCACATCATGTATATGGCTTGTCACATTGAATACATGTATGTGTGATATAAATGCATGTCATTCACTTCTTTTGTATTTATTGCATATTTCAAATTTCATTAATTCAAGTTGGTGGGTTAATTTAGCATAACATTAAGATGTATTTTAGCCTTTTATTCAACTAAGTATAAAAGGTCTTATTATCATTCAAGAATAGGGTATTTAGTTTTCTATTGGGGACCAGTATTTACAAAAAAACTAGAACAAAAGGCATGAAGACCTAATTTTTGTCAAAAAAAATTTCCATGATAGAAAATTATATAACATGTGTGTAAATCACTTGAGTCTATTGAAAAAAAAAATTATGGTAGAAAAAACACAACAAAAGTCCATCAGATAAAATGTCTAAAGCAAAAAGGCCACATCATAAGGTCTGATGAAAGATAAATTATTTCAAAGAATTTTTTTCAAATAAAATGTCCACAACATAAATCCTAAAGGCCTTTTTTGTTTATAACAAAGTTATGAAGATCAAATTTACACCAAATGATAATCTCAATTAAACCAAAGTACGGTAAAAATAAGTGTTGATGAAATTCCTAGAAAATAATACCCATAAATAGAATAACCCAATAGCCATACTTACTAGGAAAAATGTTTGAAACAAAATATCTATAATAATTTCACTAATAGGTAAGTCTCTAAAGGGTTTTCTATCAAAAACTAAGTCCAAAAAACTTACATAGCTCAAAACACTTCCAAAAAGGCATTAATAGAGTTGATCCTTAAAATGTGCATAATATCATGCTAGAATGTTACCCTTTTCTAAGTATAAATACTAAGAATAAATCCATTTAGCATAAACATATGGAAGATATTCTCAATCAAACATGAACATAAACTAAAAAAAGTGGGTGCCCATTTGTTCTAAATAAAAAGGGAGTGTTGGGTACAACAAATGGCAACTTACATGTGAACAATACTCTTGAGTATTCAATAACCTATAACTTTGGTTAGTAATCTCAAATAAAACATCAATCATATCATAAAAATATAATAAAATTAGATATATAAAAGGGACTCCTAAGTAGATTCACACAACATACTTGCTTTCTTACCCTTAGATCTATGTGTATTGATCATGAGATTAATTGAAACCTTACTGTGATGAGTTTTTCAAAGGCTTGATGAAGATGTAGGTTTAGTTATAGTTTTTTCTAAAGCTTATAAAATAAAATAAAGGAAGCTTAGGCATTGCTCTAATACCAGCCAGACATCCATATCCCCGATAGAGATACCTTAGCTTCTTTCTCTTCCTCTTCTTTCATGATGTGTGGTGCATTGACCTTATTTCATCATGTAAGCTATTTGATTTTATCTATATATTCTTTTGGATTGATATATATTTATATATTCTTTTAGATTGATATTATATATATATATATAGAATATATAAATAAAATCAAATGGATTAAATGATGAAATAAGGTCAATGCACCACGCATCATGAAGAAAGAGGAAGAGAATGAAGCCAAGGTATCTCTATTAGGGATATATATATATATATATATATATATATATATATATATATATATATATATATATATATATATATCAATCCAAAAGAATATATAAGTAAAATCAAATGGCTTACATGATAAAATAAGGTCAATGCACCACACATCATGAAGGAAGAGGAAGAGAAGGAAGCCAAGGTATCTCTATCAGGGCTATGGATGCTTGCTTGGTAATAGAGTAATGCCTAATATTCTTAGGGATATATATATATATATATAGGGATTAAAAAGAGGAGAGATGTAACCCCAATGAGTTGGTATGGTTATAAAACAAACCATTACCAAAACATACCTGACATCTACATTTATACCAAGAATTATCACTTCCAACAAGTATTTAATATAATAAGTGCTTTATCTAATGAATAATAAAAATTTCTAAATTCATTTGAATTAATTTGAGAGAAAATTTCAAATACTTGGTGAAACTATTTAATTGTGGCATAATCCAGAATAATCCATGATTACCTACCTTCATCTTGAAAACCCTAAACACAAAAATATACCCAATTTGTGCATAGGTCCCATGTCATATTTATTATTTAAATTCTTCCCCTTTTCTACGTCTATTAAAGTATAATCTCAATTGGTTTGGATTTTAACTTGGTTAATCAAAGTAAACACAATTTAGATTATCACAAAAATGTACAAAATAACTAATCTATAAAGCATTAAACTCTAATATAAGAAAGAAAGAAATATATCCTAAGAAAATAATAAATATAACCTAATCCTACCTATACCATGTCCTTTCATTAGTTGGTGATACCTTCAAGTATCACAACCATGAATTAATGCTTCAAAAACTATCCATTTACTAGATATGTGAGTTCATTTCCCTACAAATCTTTTAGACAAAATGCATTATTACCTAGGATATCTAAAAATCTGATATGGTCCAATCCATAGTGGGGAAAATTTGTCATGTTGTCCTTCATTTTCATGGGCTTTATCTTAAAGTAACACCACATCTAAAATATTGAATGCTTTGACCTTTACTCTCCTATAAAATCAACTTTTTACTATGTCTTAGTGCTTGATAAAGGTCTATAAGGCTTTATTATTTGAGTCTTACAATTATATTATTTCCAAAAATTGAGATTATGTTTTATCATTTTGTTCTATGTAGTTTTTCATGAAATGATAAGTGGGTAGCTTTAGCATAATGGGGAATATTGGCCTACACCCATATACCAACATATAGGGTGATTCTTTAAGGGCTTGCTTATATCTTATTTGGTCTACTAAGAGAGCATACTTTAATACATTGTGCTAATCTATTTGCTTGTTTGTAGCTAAATTCTTAATTTCATCTATCTATTTCTTATTCATTGATTTTTCTAGTCCATTTCTTTGAGGGTAATGGTTAGAGGATGACCTAATAGTGATCTAGTTATCATGTGCCCACTCATTAAATTCTACTGATATGAAAGTTGGTCCATTGTCATAAACCAAAGAAATGGGGATGTCAAATCTAGTGATGATATGTTCCTCCAGGAATTGAATCACATCTTATGTTTTATAATTCTTCATGGCTAAGGCTTTAGTTTACTAGGTACAATAATTTATAGTAGTAACAATTTATGTTTTGTTTAGGAATTTGGGTTAATGACATAAATGAAATCTAAACCACATTGGGAAAATGGCCTTCCTTCAACAACTAGATGTAAGGGCATTGTTGTGTGTACTTCCCTCTTAGATAAACATTATCATTAATGTCATGTTATTACATGAGTGTGATCATCCAAAATCATTGGTCAATAATATCCCATTCTTAAGATCATGTAGATCATACTATTCCTAGAAGGATGTCCACTTCCTATCTTTTAATGTAAATTCCCTAAAATCTCTCTATCTTCCTCTATAGACACACATCTAAGATAAATACCTTCATAATTTATTCTATAGAGAACTAATTTCTTGATCATGCAATGAGAAGATTTCAAAGCTGTTATTCATTCTCCATTAAGTTATGGGGGACAAGTACTTATAATCAGGTATTGTACTATGTTAGTTTACCATTCCCATTTAGATACCTAAACTTTACGTGCCTCTTTAATAGTGATATGTGGATCAAGTTTAGTCATGAGTTGAATGATGATTTAATCCAAAATGATCTTTGTATACTTGATTTTTATGTCAAATTCTTACATCTTTACCATCCACTTGCCTTCACATTTGCCTCATCCATTCTATTAAAATTCTTCCTTAAGATATAATGTAGAAACTTCTTCACTACTTTGACCAGAGCAAAGATATTCTTGTCAATCATAAAGTACCTAAGTTATGCAGGGTTAGGCATAATGTTAATAGTTTTATTCCTTAAGATATAATGTAAAAAATTCTTCACTACTTTAACCAGAGCAAAGATATTCTTGTCAATCATAAATTACCTAGGTTATGCAACTTTTATATTTATGCTCATAAATGCAATTGGGTGCTTAGTCTCATCTTTCTTTTGTGTTATATTAAAAGTAATTGTATGTTCTAATGTAAATGAATACACATAGAAATATTTCATGGAATCTAGACTAATTAGCACTAGAGATTGAAATATTAAGTCTTTAATGTCTTGGAAAGACTTTTGAGCTTCAACTATCCATTCCATTTTAGCATCCTTCTTGAGCATTGCATTTATAGGTCTAACAATCTTTACAAAGCCTGAGATAAACTTCCTTACAAAGTTAATATTCCCAAAGAATAATTTGAGTTCATTCTTATTGTTTGGTGGTGCACTTTTGGAAATTACTTAAATTTTGTCTAGGTCAATGGTGAGTCCTTATTTAGTGATAATATGCCCTAACATATTTCCTTTAGTTACTCCAAATATACTCTTTTTTGGGTTTAGTGAGATACCAAATCTTTTGCATCTCTTGATTGACTGGAGGTGGCCTATGTGGTCATTCTTAATCTTTTAAAACACTATAAGATCATCCATGTAGATGATTATGCATTTTATAATTAATCGTTTGAATTTATTATCCATGTCATGTTGGAATGTATCCCATACAATTATTAGTCCAAATAACATCCTTTTATATGTGTAAGTTACCCACTTCATAGTAAATGAAGTCTTCATCCTATATTCAGATTGTACTAATACCTAATTATAGCCTAAAAATCCATCTAGGAAGGACATTATTTTAGAAATACTTACTATCTATATCACCTCATCCAAAGAAGGTAGGGGATAATTTTACTTTTCAAAAGCTTTGTTAAATTTCCTAAAATCCACAAATAATTTGATCTCACCATTCTTCTTTCTTATTGGGACGAAATTGCCCACCTAGGTGGAATATCTAATTGGGAAAATGGTATCTTCAAGTAATAAATTCTCCACTTCTCTCTGAAAGAGTGGCTCCATAATAAGATTGACTAGTCTTTGCATCTATCTAAATGGTTTGTGATTTGGCTTTAGAAGAATCATATGGGTAATGACCTGAGGGTCATATACTTTTAAATCTTCATATGTCTAAGAAATAACATCTTTATATTGAGTGATTAAATCCTTCACTCATTATCCAAAGTTTACATATCATAGACTATGATCATCTCCAAGATTTTCCATTTTGAAGTTAGACTTATTGACCTTAGGCTTTCTAAGCTATTTATCTTAGGGGTGTATGTCAAATGTCCTTTCTTAAGAGACCAACCCTACTGGAATATGATTCTCTTTAAGCTAGAGAATACCTTACTTATCTGATTTATCTTGGTAGAGATGGTTAACTTTCTTCTCATTGATGATTTGGGACATAAATTTCCCTGAATTAGTTAGAAATTGAATAATCTAATGATCATCATCAAAGACTTTAAAATTTTCTATATTATTAGGAATAGATAGGGAAGACACCAATTAAATAGGTAATATTTTTACCTTAGATTCTTGGAGATGCTCCAAATTATCTATGATAATAGCTAGTGAATCTATAGCTTAATTTCATTCTCTAGCAATTGACTTTATGTTGAAAGCTTCAAAACTCTCAATTAGATCCCAAGGTTTATGTTTATACTTTACCAAATAGGATAGATTGTATTGGTATTTTATTTTATTTTATTAACCACCAACTTTGAATCACCAAATATTAATACTTACTTCACATTGTTCCTTAGTGAAAACTATAATCCTAGAATTAGAGCCTTATACTTAGCCTTATTATTGGTGTAAGGGAGTTAAAACTTGTATATTGCCAAGAATTTATTTCCTTATGTATCAATAAAATCAATTCTTATGTTTGATCCTTATTTGGATCTAAAACCATCAAAGTGCAAGGTCCATAGTTGATTGGAACCTTTATATTATAACTTTTGCTTTCTATTTTGTGTAGTGAAAGTGTAAATACCAAGGTAGGGATATTTATACTTTATCTCTTAATTCTTTACATTATACTCTATGATGAGATATTTCATCCTTGACTCCCTATCAATCCTTATTTTATTTACAATGCCTCTCCATAGTAGCCAGATGTGAGAAAAGTCTATAGAAAGATACACATTAAGCATTTTGGACCAATTTATACTAAAAAAAACCCATAACCTTTTGGTATGTCCACCATAAGGATATCAATGGTCATATAGACTCATGTTGTAGATGATAATTAAATACATATGTCCTTTACTTCCTTGACCATTGGTAGCACTATTTTAACCAATTGTGAAACTATTCTCTTTGAAGGGCTTAGGGTCAGACTAAGTTTTTGACATATATAATTAGGCATAATAGTTGTATAAGCTCCAAAATCAACTAAACATTTTTGAATGTTATTACCACATACTCTTACAATCAGTAAGAAAGGCAAAACTTTTGGCTTGATCTTGTAGATGACATTGGTATCCATAGCTTTTACTTTGTTTGGAGATGCTTTTATTTTATCCACATGTGTTTTTCCAATAATAGATCTCCACAATAGATCCTTTTATTCAACAATATGAGATAACTTGTGAAGATTTATATTTTCTTTTATCTTCTTCATGTATTCAATGATGTTGTATCCTACTTAAATGGGTTCCTCCTTAATTTGATGCTGATCATTCCATCTTAGGAAAGGTGGATTATTATCTTCTTGAGGATTAGGTAGAATTATTGTGGTATTTTGAAGAGTTGATGTAGTGAAGGGATTTTTTTTCATTATATTGTATCCATGTTTATGGCTTTTCTTGAAAGTGTGAACTTCATCCATGTTATCCTTTGGTATATTGTCATATTCACTTTGAAATAGAAACTCATGAGTCTCAGAGAACATGGTACTACTTGAAGGGTCAATATCTTGATGGGGTTTAGATGGATTATGCATTCGATCCTACCTTATCACCTCCCTTTGAAAGATTTCAAATGCTACATAAAATTCAATGTAGTTAAGCTCACCATGTTGAGAAATATTATGAATTATACACTAGTTAGATAGGGCTAAATCTGCTATGTTGATCTTTAGAAGTTTTCTAGGCTATTCCATATTATTTGTAGGCTTGTTTAATGGTATGTTATACCTTTTAAATATAGGATTTTGATTACCATTTGAGATATTAGCATTAACAATCTTCCTCTACATACCAAGGAATTCATTACTCAAGTTCTATACCATATTTTAAATGGCCTCCAACTCTACCTTCATAGAGTCAGTGCCTTATAAAATAACAACCTAGGATATAGATAATTATTGATTCTATTGGTAACCATTTCCATGCACATGATTGTTTAGGAAGCCATAGTTTGGTTGTGTTTCTTGTATCAATGGGGGTAACATGTAGAGTTTGTTCTGATTGAATGCAACAATGTTTTACTTTGCATGTGGAATTAGATTTAATGTTGGGAGGCCATTATTAAATTTAGGTACTTTTTATCTCCAAATATTGCACCCTAGAAGAGGGTGTTCAGGCCTCCTCTATGTTTGGGCAATTTTGGGACATTTCTAAGCATGTGGGTGTGCCTATAGGTGGAAATGAACCTCTAGGTTTGAAGGAATAACTCCCTAAAAATGTACCTATAAAACAACCTCTATTTAAACTATCCTAATAAGATAAAAAGGGTTAGAAAAATATATATATGTAAAATCTATTCCAAGTGTGGTGATACACCTAAATTATCTTCCACATGAATGCCAAATCCTAGTGCACAAGATAATAAAAGACACAAGCCATTTTTGAGATCTAAAAATCTAACACAAGTATTTCAATGTAGAGGTGAGATGTGAAACATAACAAAAGGTAAATAAATTTGAAAGGGAAAATGTTTTCTCATTCCAAAAAAATAATACTCATGTAGGATTTGAACACATTTAGACACACATGATGTGACCTATTAGACCCAAGATTCTCACTCAAATGTGAAGGGAGAAGAATAAAAGGATGAAAATCATCACATAATATTTTTGTGCATCTCTTACACACTTATAAAATTCTCTAAAAAATTTAAATTAAAATACCTACACTAATGTTTAAAGGTAGAGCATGGTATCATTCCAGCAAAGCTTCACTGTATTATTTGTGGATGTTTTTTTTTACTAGCCAAGGGGCTGTATCTATAACAAAAAGAAAGAGAGAAGGGGAGGACTTTGACATGAAGGAAAGGAATCAATTATATTGGAGTTATCCATCTTCAACTGTAACTAATGTTTCCAAAGATGCTCATTAGGGCACTTTGATTGATCCATGTCACCCTTTTGAACGCCCTTGGCTTGTCCCCTTGAAGATGCTTCTCCAATGGTTGCTCAAAATAATGAGATATTTGAGCTATGACATCAAAATGGTTTCTATAAATGGATCCATCTATATGAAATTTTTCTTGACATCTAACAGCTTCTTCTTTTCTTTTCTAGAGGTGCCATGGCATGGAGGAGAGTTACTTTCATCTTGTTTGGTCTTGGAGATGAAAACCACCAAAACCTATGTGTATCTCCTTCAGCATCACACCCTTTTGATTGGCTATGAAAATAGGTGTGAATCATTTATTTTCACTATCAATCTACTCTTACATAGATTCTTGCTTCATATACTCTTTGAAAAGCTAACCTGCTCTAGTTTATATGATGTGGTAGCTCCTCATTCATCTGATCATGACTCTAGTGCATTGTCAATTAGCCATTGGATCAAGATTATAAGCTAAGTAGCTCTAAAAATATAATTTGTACTTGTAGACCCATTCAAGTTTTTTGAACTACTTTACTTATAAATTTAATAAGCAAAGCCTTTGATTAAACCTAATTTGAACTTGGTAAACCCATTCAAGTTTTTTGAACCACTTTACTTATAAGGTTTATAATCAAAGTACTTTCAAAATATTGATTTGATCATTGGTGACCCATTCAAGTTTTCTAAACCACTTTACTTCATGCCTTAAGAACTCACCTACTTGATGACTTTGGGTTCTTTGATTCTAACAACTTCAAACTTTGGGAATTGTTCTACTTATAAATCTCATAAGTAGATCACTTGGAAAATCTTGATTTACACTAGTAAGAGTTATTCAAGTTCTTGAGCCTCCTTTACTTTAGACTTTTCCAACAAGAAGACTTTGAACTTTTCCATCTTGATTAATCCTAATGGTTAGTTACTCACCCTTGATTTTGATGTCCCCTAGCATGTCATTTCATTTGAATCCCAAAAACTATTTTCTTATTCTAAATTTGATGTCCCCCAACACATCATGGGATAATTCCATAATTCCTTAAAGCTTTTTCTAAATGAATTCCTTCAAATAATTTGTCTAAAGGAATTCTTTCAAATTTATTGTTTGTTTTGGCTTTCAAAAAGTGACCCTTTAGATTTTTTTGAAGGGCACTTGGCTAAAGAAAGTGACTTTCATAAAAAAATTTAAGGGCACTTGGAGAGAGAAAGTAGCCCTTCAAAAAAATTTCAAAGGGCACTTGGCTTGTATTTGTCCCTTAAGAATTTTTATGACAGGCACTTTGGGAAGAAGTGACCCTTTGAAAAAGTCTAAAGGGCACTTGGAGGATGAAGTGTCCCTTCGAAAAAGTCTGAAGGGAACTTGGAGGATGAAGTGTCCCTTCAAAACTTTTTTAAAGGGCACTTTGAAGAAAAGTGTCCGTTCAAAAAAGTTTGAAGGGCATTTGGAGGAGAGAGAAGGCCCTTCAAAAAATTTTGAAGGTCACTTTGGGAAAAAGTGACCTTTTAAAAAAGTTTGAAGGGAAATTTGGAAAGGGAAAGTGTCCCTTTGGATTTTTCTAAAGGGCACTTTGGAAAGAGGAAGAAGCTTTTAAAACAATTTTGAAGGGTGAACATGAAGGAAAGTGAACCTTCAGACTTTTTTAAAGGGAACTTGGAAGAAGAGAAGTGTCCCTTCAGAAAATTTTGAAGGGCACTTTGAAAGAAGGAGAAAAAAATTGTTTGAAGAGTTTCTTCGAGAAAGACTTTGAGAAATGATTCCTTGGGAAGGGGACAGATGGATAAAAAGATTATACTTAGCCAATTTCTAAGGGTGTAATAATTGGCTAACATTCCAGGTGATTCCCAGGGGAGGCATGCCTACTATGCCTAAGACCAGTCATCTTAATCCTTCTATTGTGCATGGAGTCATGTATATAAGATATAAAGGGAACTAAACAAGATTTGGCTCAAGAACACACAACTAGGTGAATAAACACACAAGGTAAAGATGCTCAACAAAGAAGAGGAAGGAAAGACAACACTCATGCAAAAATAAACTTAGAGAAAATAATAGACAACAAAACAAAGGAAACACACCTAAATTAGTATTTACAAGGAGACAAGCAATGGCTAGTAGCAATATTTCAAGTGTATCCCATTTATAACTATGGGCAACTCTTCCCCATTCATCTTGGATAGCTAAAAGGAGTTACTTTTATTGCACTTGGTGATGATGTAAGGGCCACTACAGATGGTGTCAAACTCTGTATGCCTATCTAGCTTTGCCCTATCTTCATCCCATTTCAAGACCAAGTCACCCTCTTTAAATACTCTTACACTTGTCTTTTTGTTAAAGGACCTCTTCATGAGCACTTGATGGTGTTCCATAGCTTTATGTGCATCATCCCTCACCTCTTGTAGCTATACTAGTTTAGTCAACCTAACCTCCATTAGAGTGTTTTCAAGTAATTATAGGTATTTTGAAAGTTCTACAGTAAGGATATCTTAGCATATAGACAACATAGCTTATCTCCCATAAATAAGTACAAAGGGAGAGTTACCAATTGACTTCTTAGGAGTAATCTTGTCTATCCATAAAGTTGTTTTCAACTTGCTATACTAGGCTCTTTGATTGGTCTCTGATGTTATCTTAATTATTTTGATGAGGTTCTTATTGGTAGACTCATCCAATCCATTACCTTGAGGGTAATAATTAGATGAGGTACTCAAATGGACTCCATTTCTACTTGCCCAACCCAAAAGTTTTGGCACTTATAAAAGTAAGTGCATTGTCTGAGATGATGGCATGAGGAACTCCAAACCTTGTAATGATGCCTTCATGAACTCCAAGATGGCATTTTCATTTGTTTCCTTTAATGCAATAACTTCTGCCCACCTTATGAAGTAGTTAGTGGTAGTCAATATCCATTTGTGCCTAGCACTTGATGGAGGACTAATCATACTAATGAAGTTGAGGCCTGATTACATGGAAGGTTGGTTCACTTAGATAGGGTTTAATGGAAGGTCTATGAGATTTTTCTTATCTACAAAGAAGGCACATTAAGGACACACCTTGGCCCAATGATAATAGTCCTAAAAAAGACTAGGCTAATAGTAGCTAGCCCTCATTATCTTTGTAGTTGTAGTTATAGGAGAGAAATGACCCCCATCTATGCCATCATGTAACTTCTCTAGTAGCATATCCAATTGATCATTGTTAACACATCTTAACAATACACTATTTATGTCCTTTCTAAAAAAGACACCATCCATAAGGTAGTAAGGGATGGTCTATAATCTAAAATATCTCCTTTGAGACTTGTTTAAGCTATTGGGACACTCACCATTTTGAAGAAAAATGATGATGTCTTGTGTCTAAATTTGAGCTTGCATTTGATCAGCTAGTTGAGGTTGAAATTAGTTAGCCAAAACTTCCTCCTTTGGATCTTGAAGGTCTAAAGCTAGATGCTTGCACAATCCTCTTCATTTTACCAAGTTCATCACTTTAATGTCCATGTCATACTCCATCAACTTTTTAATCCATCCAACTCTCTTATCATTAAGGTCCTTACTTAGGAGAAACTCCTTAGTGCTGGGATGAGAAACCATGACATGCATGTTATTGTCAGAAACCATGTGCTTGAATTTATTTAGCCCTCTAATCACTGCTAGAGCCTACTTCTCAATAAAAGAATACCTGACCTCATAATCCACTAACCCTTAGTTTAAGAATGCAATTAGATGCTCAACCTCTTCATCATTCTTCTACATATACATAGCTATGATTGTGTCAAGGTTAGAAAAGGTGTAATGTATGAAATCCTTGGAAAAGTTCAGGTTCAAGAGAGTAGGAGATTCTATAATTGCTCTCTTGATTTCTTCAAAACTACTCCTACCTTCCTTTGTCCAAGAAAAATCTTGGTTCTTCTTAAGCATGGCTATGATAGGCTTTACCACAGTTACAAATCCTAGAATAAATCTCCTTATAAATTTTATTTTCCCCAAGAAGCTTTGCAGTCCCATCTTGTGTTGAGGTAAGGACAAGCCTAAGATAACCTCAATCCTTTCGAGGTCAATAGCCAAGTCTTCATTTGAAATGATATGACCCAAAAAATTGCCTTCATGGATATTAAAGATGCACTTATTTAGATTAAGGGATATTCCATACCCTTTACATTTATCAAACACCTACCTTAGGTGCTCCATGTGATCAATAGCATCTTTGGAAAAAATGGTTATAACATCAATATATACAAGTAAAAAATTGTTGATCAAACATTTTAAATCCATGTCAATCACTCTTTGAAATGTGGCTCTAACATTTGATAAACCAAAAGGCATATTTTTGTAATCAAAGGTCCCCCATTTCATAGTGAAGGCTATTTTGAACTAATATTCTTCATTAAAAATTATCTAGTTATAGCCTGAATAACTGTCAAGAAGTGAGAAACGTTGAGAATGTAAAACAATTTGAAAAATTTACTCCATGAAAGGTAGTGGATAATGATCCTTAAGAGACACTCTATTAATATCTTTAAAATCCACACATAGTCTAATTTCTCCATTCTTCTTGTAGACAAGTACAATATTAGCTACCCAAGTCAAATGCTTGATAGGAAATATAATCCTAGACTCAATCAGCTTGGTTAGCTCTTTCTTCATCAATTTTTTCTATCTCAGGATTGATAGGCCTTTGCTTCTACCTAACTAGTTTAGTTCCAAGTTTCATCTTAATGGTGTGATGAGCTAGACCTGGATCAATCCCTTTTAAATATTTATATTCCTAAGCAAAGATATTCTAGAACTCTTTGCATAGTTCAACAAAGCCCTACCTTTCAGACAAAGAACAAAGATTACCAATCATTAGGAACTTATCCTTGTAAATCATGACTATCTCATAATTCTCTTCTTTTTCGGATATGCTCACTTTTTCCTTCTTCTTTTGATAATATTCATTGAAGACACTCTCTAAGGTAATCATCCCCTTGGGTATCTAGTTTCTCTTTATCTATAAATTTTGTTCTTCATAATGATCATACAATATCCTTTGGATCCATGAGGAGAAACCTAACTCATTTTGAAAGAAGTGTACAATATGTTCATCACTTTAAAACACTTACCATGACACTTCATTATCTAGGATATAGGGTCTCACAATGATCTTGATATGATATTGATATCTCTCTTGTCCCACATCAATAGTTGTATCAAACCATGCACCTATGTTAACTAATCTGTTAGGATGTTTATTGAAATCCCTTAGTATGGGTTGTATGTTGAAGGCATCAAAGTCTTTAAGTAGGTCCTATACCCTATGATTATTGGATTTAAGCAAGGGGTTCTTGGTTATAGCCTGATTTCTTTTTTGGTGGATGACCAACTCACTATATCCATAAACCTTTAAATTCTTGATCCCTCTCTTCTTTGCCCATTGGATGCCATGAACTAGGCCTTCATATTTTGCCACATTTTAGGTGAATCTAAAGTGGAATCTATAGGAGGATTAGTATTGATTATTTGATGGATAAATAATGATGCTAGCTCCTACACCCACTTTAATCCTTGAACCATCAAAAACCATTTCCCACATCCCTTCAAGCTCCATTAGTGAGTGAAGGGGTTAGAACATCCTTTTCATGCATACATTAAAATCCAAAATTAGTCTCTTCTATGAAGGTGTAGGGATCAAATCCATGTGTTTAAGTGTTGTATTTATCAAGGAAAAGATTAGAAATACCTTCAAGGGGGGATGACAATTCACTATATATGAAAATTTCTTCTTCTTTGTTGATTAGACAATTCTAATTTGAATTTGTCTCCATGTATGGTTCAATATGAAACCTTGATAAGGGATGAGTGTTTATAGTCACCTTAGTCCAATATATTTTTTTGAAAACTAGAAAATACTATTCATTATAAAGGTATCCTCCTATCTTTTCCACAAAGTCCCTTGACAAGAAAATAGTAAAATGCACTGGAAGGTCTACCACCACAACATCTTGAATGATGGGGAAACTTAGGTAGCCATGAAGAAAGAAATTCAAATATTTGACCAACCCCAATATCTTATTTGGTGTCTCATCTAATTTCATGACACCTTTTTATGTGGTTCATATTTCAACCCCAATTTGTCAGCCACCACCTTAGACATGACAATAGTACTTGTTCCACTATCCATAATGCAATTATGAACTAACTTGTCTCCCACAATGAGTGTGAGGTAAAAAGGTGGAGGATTTTACAATTTTGTGGAGGGTTCTAAAATATTATTTGGGGAATTAGTAAGGGACACACCACTATGCTTAGAAAATTGAGGGGCTATATGAATATTTGTGAGCTATTCTTGTGAGAGCTCTTTTTGACTAGGCATATGCAAGACTTCCCATAGAGATATGCTTGTCTTGGGATTCTTAAATGAATCAAAAAAAATTAGAGGGGAATTATTTAACTTCTCCTGTATTCTTGAAGGTAGTGAGGGATTCTAAAATTAATGCACTATGGGCTTGACCACCCCACTTGCATTCTAATTTTATTGAGAATTATGACTAGTAGTAGGTGTTGTGCGAGAATTCATAACTTGTGGTCTTGGAGAGGCATCATATGGAGTCACATGTACTCCTAGAACATCTCCTAGAGCTCTCTTATTATCCCTTATGTTGGTAGTAATTGATGTTCTTCGATTCAACATGTAGTCATCTCTTGACTAAAAGTTCATCATGCCTACACTTAGGCTGCTCCCTTCTCCATGGATATCCCTTTGACTAGGATTCACTTATTTTGATATCATGAAGGGAGTTAATTCTTCTTTTGGCACCAAATCTTGGTTGTCTCTTCCATTAACATGCATAAGGTGACCTTGAGGTTTCCTCCATTGGTCTAAATGATCCTCTCCTTAGAAAAGAATAGCATGTACTACAACAACAACCATTGTGGGAAGAGAAAAAATTAGTATTTTAGGCATTAGGATACCTATTAAAACCTTTTTGACCTTGTCCTCTCCCTTAGTAACTATATTGGGGTGTATTTCTATATCCTTGCTGAGGATAATATTGTGTAATAGGAGGATCACTTGCCTAAAGCTGAGCTTGCTTGAGCTAAGCACGTAGTGACCAAATTTCCTCATCTTTGTCCACAACACTATCCATTATCTTGGGGAAGGCTCTTGGATTGACATTGGCATTAATAATTTGAGCTATTCTTGGATCTTTAACTAAATTATGAGATAACAATGGCATGAAAACTCTAGGAAGGAGTGTGATATCTTATATCAAGCTATTTTTAGCTTCAATATCTAACTCATATACACTTGGTAGAGTTAGTCCTCCAATTGAATACAACATCAATGCTATGTTAGTACTAATACCTTTGAGGTAGGTGGGGAACACAAAGCTAAGAGGAGGTCTCATAAATGGTGGTATCTTATGCCATGTCCTATTTAATCTCTCATGAATTCATTAGGACCTCTCTTTATCATGTTTAACTGATGGATTAATGAAGCATGATCACTCTTATTTTCAAATATTATCACTAATATCTCTTTAAAGCCATCTGAACTGATAATTCAACCCCCTTCTAATGTTTTATACTAGTCAAGTACCTTGCCTTTTAGAGACATGGCAAGCAACCTAATGGCTACATTGACTCTAATGACATTATAGAAATTATAGAAGTTTGAAATGTCTCCAATATGCTTAGATGGTGTAATATAACCTTCACCACTAAAAATATAGAGACTCTTGGTAGCATTACGAGGAATAAGGTCATATGTAGGAAGGTCAATGGAATTTTGGATGTTAAAAGATGGGAAAGGTTGATGTTTATCCATTTCTCTTCTTCCCCTATTTATCTTCTTTCCCCTTGCGATCCTATCTCTTTAGCTTCTTCAACTTCTTCAACCTCTTCCTCTTCTTCTCCAAAACCTCCTTGCCAAGGATCTATTAGGGCTAAGAGTGATTTAGGGTGTTGTTTTTTAAGAAGAGCTTCAGCTAAAGGGGTTTGATCAAAAATCCTAGATGACCTAGTGAGGACCATGAAGTATAATGTCAAAAACTTGATCTACAACCAAGGATTCTCACCCTTTTAGAGTTACCAAATACTAAGTTAAGGATATTTCTACAACCTTAGGCTTATCAAGACCAACATTCACCTTGATGTGTAAATAACCATGAACTAGGATCCCACCAAGCATGGCTAAACTATTGTCTCCAAATATTATACCCAAGAAGAGGGTGTTTAGGCCTCCTCCAGATTTGGGCAACATTGGGACATTTATAAGAATTTTGGCCTACCTATAGGTGGAAATGAACCTCTAGGTTTGAAAGGCTAGCTCCCTGAATATGTATCTATAAAATAACCTTTATTTAAGCTATCCCACTAAGAATAAAATGGTTAGAAAACTACAGAAAATTAAAATTTATTCTAAGTGTGGTGATACACTAAAATTATCTTCCACATGAATTTCAAATCCTAGTGGACATTACAACAAAAGACACAAGCCATTTTTTATCTCTAAAAATCTACCACAAGTATTTCAAATAGAGGTGAGATGTGAAAAATAACACAAGGTAAATGAATCTAAAAGGGTAAGTGTTTGATAATTATAAAACAAATTTACTCATGTAGGATTTTAACACATTCAAACACACATGGTGTGACTTGTTAGACCCAAGATTATCTCTCAAATGTGAAGGGAAAAGAATAAAAGGATGAAAATCATCACATAATATTATTTTTCATCTCTTACACACTTAGAACATTCTCCAAAAACTTAAAAGGAAAAGACTTATAATAATGTTTAAAGGTAGAGGATGGTAACATCTAGTAGGGATTTATCTTACTATCTATGGATGATTTTTTCACTAGCCAAGGGGTTGTATATATAGAAAGAAGAAAGAGAGAAGGGGAGGCCTTTGACACCAAGGAAAGGAATCAATTATATTAGAGGTCTCCATCTTTAACTATAACTGATTTTGCCAAATATGCTCATTAGGGCACCATAATTGATCCATGTCACCCTTTTTAATGCCCTTGGCTTGCCCCCTTGAAGATTCTTCTCCAATGGTTGCTCAAAATAATGAGATATTTAAGCAATGGAATTAAAATAGTTGATAGAAAATGATCCACCTATATGAAATTTGTCTTGACACCTAATAGCTTCTCCTCAACTCATCCAGAGGTGCCATGGCATGGAGGAGAGTTTCTTTCATTTTTTTGGTCTTGGAGATGAAAACTACCAAAACCTACATGTATCTCCTTCAGCATCATGGCATTTTTATTGGCCATCAAAATTGATGTAGATCATTGATTTACACCATCAATATACTCCTACATGGATGACTACTTCATTTTCTCTTTGAGAAGTCAATCTTTTCTGGCTTACACCATATGGTAGCTCCTCATTTATCTGATCATGACTCTAGTGCACCGTCAATTAGCCATTAGATCAAGCTTATAAGCTAAGTAGCTCTAAAAATCCAATTTGCACTTGTAAACCCATTCATGTTTTTTGAGATACTTTAATTATAAATTTCATAAGGAAATTATTTGAATAAATTTGATTTAAACTTGGTAGACCCATTCATGTTTTTTGAACCACTCTAATTATAAGGTTTATAATCAAAGTACTTTCAAAATCCTAATTTTCTCTTTGGTGACACATTTGGGTTTTGTTAAACCACTTTAATTTAGGCATTAAAAAATAACTTGCTTGATGACTTTAGGTTCTTTGAGTCTGATAACTTTAGACTCTTAACATTTCTCTACTTATAAAGTTCATAAGTAGAGAACTTGAAAAATCTTAATTTGCACTAGTAAGAGTTATTCAGGTTTTTGAGCCTCTTTTACTTCAAACATTTCCAATAAGAAAACTTCAGACTTTTTCATCTTGATTACTCCCAATGGATAGTTTATCACCCCTAATTTTGACATCCCCCATCACATCATTCACTTTTAATCCCAATGTCTATTTTCCTATTCTAAATTTAACATCCCCTAACATGTCATAGGACAATTCCATAATTCTTTTAGGATTTTCTATTCCTTTAGGATTTTTCCAAAGGAATTACTTTAGATAATTTGTATAAATTAATTCCTTTGGAATTCTTACTTGTCTTGTATTTTGGAAAGTGACTCTTTAAATTTTTTTAAAGGGCACTTGGCTAAAGAAAGTGACCTATATGAATATTTATGAGTTGTTCTTGCAAGATATTTTTTTGACTAGGAATATGCAAGACTTCCCATAGAGATATTATTGTCTTAGAATTATTAAATGAATTAATTATTTTTATAAGGGAATTATTTACCTTCTCCTACATTGTTGAAGGTAGTGAGGGAGTCTGAAATTGCTACACTATGGGCTTGACAACCGCACTTGCATTCTAATTTTATTGAGGATCATGACTGGTAGTAAGTGTTGTGTTAAAATTCATATCTTGTGTTCTTAGAGAGGCATCAATTGGAGTCACATTTACTCCTAAAACATCTCCTATATCTCTTTTCTTGGACCTTGTGTTGGTTGTAACTGATGTGATTTGATTCAACACATAGTCATCTCTTGCCTAAAAGTTCATCATGCCTACACTTTAGCTGCTCCCTTCACCATGGATATCCCTTTGATTAGGATTCACTTCTTCTGAAATCATGTAGGGAGTGACTTCTTCTTGTGGAACTAAATCTTGTTTTTCTCCTCCATTACCATGTTTAATGTAACCTTGAGGTTTCCCCCATTAGTCTAAATGATCGTCTCCTTAGACTAGTTAACATGTACTACAACAACAACCATTGTGGGAGGAGAAAAATTAGGATCATAAGCATTGGGATACCTATTAAAACCTTGTTGACCTTTTCCTCTCCCTTGGTAACTATATTTGGGTGGATCTCTATATCTTTGTTGAGGATAATATTATGTAATACGAGGAACACTTGCCTAAAGCTGAGCTTGCTTGAGCTAAGCACGTAGTGACCAAATTTCCTCATCTTTGTACATAAAAATATCCATTTTCTTGTGTAAGTATCTTGTATTGACATTTTCATTAGTAATTTGATATATTCTTGGATCTTTAACTAAATTATGAGATAATAATGGCATGGAAACTCTAGGAAGGAGTGTTCCAGCTTGTATCAAGATATTTTTAGCTTCAATATCTAACTCATATGAACTTGGTAGTGTGAATCCACACATTGACTATAAAATCACTACTATTTTAGTACCAATACCTTGGAGGTAGGTTTGGAACACAAAGCTAGGAGGTCTCATGACTGGTGGCAGCTTATACCATGTCCTTTGAAATCTACCATGGATTCATTAGGACCTCTCTTTATCACATTAAAATGAAGGATTAGTGAAGCATGATCACTCTTAATTTCAAATATTGTTACTAATATCTCTCTAAAGCCATCCCAACTTGTAATTCAACCCCCTTCCAATGTTTTATACTAGTCATGTGCCTTGCCTTTTAGAGACATGACAAGCAACCTAATGGCTATGTTGGCTCTAGTGACATTATGGAAATTATATAAGTTTGAAATGTCTCTAATATGCTCAGATGGTGTAATATAACCTTCACCATTGAAACAATGGATACTCTTGGTAGTATTATGAGGAATAGGGTAATATGTAGGAAGGTCAATGGGATTTTGGGTGTTAAAAGTTGGGAAAGGTTGATGTTTATCCATTTCTCTTCTTTCCCCTTGATTTACTATCTCTTCAGCTTCTTAAACTTCTTCAACCTCCTCTCCTTCTTATATAAAACCTCATTGCCAAAGATCTCTTAGGGTTAGGAGTGCTTCAAGGTGTTATTTTTTAGGAAGAGCTTTAACTAAAGGGGCTTGATCAAAAATCCTAGATGACCCAGTGAGGACCATGAAGTATAATGTGGAAAATAGGAATACAACTAGGTATTATCACCCTTTTGGTTTCACCAAATGCTGGGTTAAGGATATTTATACAGCCTTGGGCTTGTCAAGACCAACATTCACCTTGACATGTAAATAACCAAGAACTAGGTCTTACTAGGCATGCCAGAACTGTTGTCTCTAAATTTTGTACCCTAGAAGAGGGTGTTCAAGATTCCTCTAGATTTGGTAAATGTTGGGAATTTTCTTGGCATGTTAGTGTGCCTATAGGTGGAAATGAACATCTACGTTTGAAGGGCTAGCTCCTTGAATATGTCTCTATAAAACAACCTCTGTTTAAACTAGCCTACCGAGAAGAAAAGGGTTAGAAATGTATACAAAATTAGAATACATTTCAAGTGTGGTGATACATACACCAAAATTATCTTCCACTTGAATTCCACATCTTATTTCATAATACAGTAAAAGACATAAGCCATTTTTGAGCTCTAAAAATCTAACACAAGTATTTTAACGTAGAGGTGAGATGTGAAAAATAACACAAGGTAAATGAATCTAAAAGGGCAAGTGTTTTATCATTCCAAAACAATAATACTCATGTAGGATTTTAACACATTCAAATACACATTATGTGACCTATTAGACCCAATATTCTTGCTTAGATGTGAAGGAAGAAGAACAAAAGAATGAAAATCATCACATACTATTACTGTGCATATCTTACACACTTAGAACATTCTCCAAAAACTTTATAGGAAAAGACTTATGCTAATTTTTAAAGGTATATCATGGTATAATTATAGTAGGGCTTTATTTTACTATCTATGGATGATTTTATTACTAGCCAAGGGGCTATATATATAGCAAGAAACAAGAAGTAAGTAGATGCCTTTGGCACCAAGGAAAGGAATCAATTCTATTGGAGGTCTCAATCTTTGGTTGTAATTAATTTTTCCAAATATTCTCATTAGGACACCTTGATTTATCCATGTCACCCTTTTGAACTCCCTTGGATTTCCCCCTTGAAGGTGCTTCTCCAAGAATTTCTCAAAAGAATGAGATATTTAAATAATGGTATCAAAATGGTTGCTAGAAAAAGATCCACTTGTATGAAATTTGTCCTTATGCCTAATATCTTATTATCATTTCATCTAGAGGTGCCATGGTGTGGAGGAGAGTTAATTTCATTTTGTTTGGTCTTAGAGATGAAAATTACCAAAACCTACATGTATCTCCTTCGACATCACATCCTTTTGATTAGCTATCAAAATTGATGTAGATCAATGATTTGCACCATTAATATACTCCTACATAGATTACTACTTCATATTATCTTTAATAATCTAATGTACTCTAGCTTACATCATGTGGTAGCTCTTCATTCATCTAATCATGACTCTTGTGCACCATCGATCAGCCATTGGATCAAGCTTATAAGCTAAGTAGCTCTAAAAATCCTATTTGCACTTGTAGACCCATTTAGGTATTTTGAGATACTGTACTTATAAAGTTCATAAGAAAAGCCTTTTCTTAAACCTAATTTGAACTTTGTATACCCATTCAAGGTTTTTGAACCAATTTACTTATAAGGCTTATAAGTAAAATACTTTGAAAATCTTGATTTGCTCTTTGGTGACCCATTTAGGTTTTTAAAATCACTTTACTTTAGGCCTTTGGAATTCATGTGCTTGATGACTTCAGGTTCTCTGAGTCTAATAAGTTTAGACTCTTGGAATTTTTTTACTTATAAAGTTCATAATTAGAGCACATGAAAAATCTTTATTTGCACTAGTAAGAGTTATTCAGGTTCTTGAGCCTCCTTTACTTTAGTCTTTTCTAGCAAGAAGACTTTAGATTTTTCTATCTTGATTACTCCCAATATCTAGTTTTTCATCCCTAATTTTGATGTCCCCTAGAATGTCATTCTGTTTGAATCCAAATATCTATTTTTTTGTTCTTAATTTGACATCCCCCAACACATCGTGGGACAATTCCATAATTTCTTTTGGCTTTTTTTAAAGGAATTCCATCAAACAATTTGTCTAAAGGAATTCCTTCAAATTTCTTACTTATCTTAGCTTTCAAAAAGTGACCCTTCAAATTTTTTTGAAGGACAGTAGACTAAATAAAGTGACCTTTGGAAAAATTCTAAATGTCATGTGGAGTGATAAAGTGGCCTTTCAAAAAAAATTGAAGGGCACTTGGCTTGGATTTGTCCCTTCAATTTTTTTTTGAAGGGTACTTTAGGAGGAAGTAACCCTTTGGAAAAGTCTAAATGGCACTTGGAGGATGAGGTGTCCGTTCAAAACTTTTTTGAATGGCACTTTGAAGATAATTTTAGCTTCAAAAAAGTTTGAAGGGAACTTGTAGGAGAGAGAAGGCCCCCAAAAAAGTTCAAAGGGCACTTTAGTGAAAGTGACCCTTTGGAAAAGTTTGAAGGGCACTTTGGAAAGGGAAAGTGTACCTTCATATTTTTATGAAAGGCACTTTGGAAAGAAAAATAATCCTTCAAAACAATTTTGAAGGGCAAACATGAAGGAAAGTCACCCTTCAGACTTTTTTCAAGGGCACTTGGAAGAAGAGAAGTGTCCCTTCAAAAAATTTGAAGGGAACTTTGAAAGAAGGAAGATGGAATAAAAGCTTCAAAGAGTTGCTTTGAGAAAGTATTTTAGGATAGATTCCTTTGGAAAGGGATAAATGGATAAAAATATTATACTTGGCTAATTTTTGAGGGTACAAAAATTGGCTAATACTACTCTAGGCACCACGGGATTAAGTTACCTATCAGTGTTGATGGCTTCTTTATATGCCCATTCTAAGTTTTTGGAAACAACAACTATTCTCTAAAAACCCATAGTGATTGGATTCAGAGAATTTTCATAACTCTAGTGCTAATGGTTATTTTGTTTTATAACTTGGGTTTAACCAATTTTAAATATTTTGAATTATGGCATTAAAAACATGAATAGGTTCATTAGGCTCTCTCTTCTTACTTTTGAAGTGCTAGTATACCAAACTAGGGTTGGTGACCTGCCCAAATTGTGCAAGAAAAGTTCTTAACATGCATAATAAGAAGTGATTGAATTTTCTATTAGATTTAAATACCAGTCATAAACATCATCCATCAACATAAAATGTAAAATCCTACATTTAAGATTTTCATTAATAACATTCATTAACCTTAAAGCATCCTTAAAAGACTTGATATGTTATTCCACTATCCTTGCTCCTAAAGGAGAAAAGGATATCATATACTTTTCAAGATTTCTAGGCAAATCATGCATGTCTCCTGGGATGGAAATAGTAGATCCAACTAACTAGGGTGGCTAAGTCATTACAGGATTAACAAGTAAAGATTTCCTTACTAGAGAAGGAGTATTAGGTATGTTATGAATTTTGAGTACAATTCTAGGTTTCATATGATTTGATAAGGGTGAGACTAGAAGGCTAGCCTAAGAATTATATTTGGTCACTCTCCTAGGTGACTCCACTATAATTCTATCTAAAAATTAATCTCTTTTTTTAGAGGGTTAGGCCCTACTTCTAGTGCCAATGATATATTGATGTGGTTTTATGAACACCATAGACAACAAGATAACCTCTAATGTCTTAAGATATTTATGAAGGTAAACTCCACTCTTGGGAATAAGCTATAGGTATGAAATCTTTACAACCTATTGATGGAATAGTTGGTAGGGTGTGCAAGTTGGTAACAAGGTTTTATGGATGAAGGTATGGACTCTAAAAAGAAGTGAAAATCTATATGAGTTGGATGGGTGGCTAGTTTATAATATAAGGTGGGTAGGTCTCAAAATAAATTCAAATAGGGAGGGAAGGGTAAGGCACAAAAGAAAGGTTTTATGGATTCAACAATCTCCTCTCTAGCTATTTTCTAAGTGGACAAGTACTTTCAAAACCTATGCCTATTTCTATCATCTATTACACACACATAGTTAAACATGGTTAAGCAGTCTAGGATGATATTGATAGAGGAAAATCATAGGCCGTAGTCAAAGATTTCTCCTTTTAGAGTAGCTATTGCACACCTTTAATCAAGATATTATGGCTAGAGATTAGTGATGTATCTAAGGTAGTTGTTTCACACACATAGAAGACTATATCAAAAGAGAGAACTCATACACACTCAAAATTATGAATTAAATCAAATTAACTATCCTAACCAATATAATTTATCAATCATTCAATAGTTGTTTCACATCTAAAACTTCTATATGAATCAATAAAATCAAAAACCCATTTGTATATTTTTCACACTAAGGATTATTGAAACATACAACCAAAGAAATAAAATATGATTACACAAATAATGGAACAAAAATATACAAACACATGAGTAGACAATTGAAATTGATTTGCTCCTATAAACTCATATTTCTTTGACCGACCCAAACTATGGATTACAATTGTTTAAATAGACTTGGGGAAGAGGTCACCTCATCCTCTAAGTTCATGAAAATTCATGACATGTAATAGTTAGAACAGGATTTCTAACTATGATCAAAATTGTATAAGATTTTACTTACAATTGTTAGTTATTTTAAGTTAGATTTTATAAAATCATGCAACATGTGCATGTGTATAAAATAAAAAAGGCAACTTTACAATTATGGATTATACTATAAGTAACTACATGTGTGTGTGTGTGTGTGTGTGTGTGTGTGTGTGTGTGTGTGTGTGTGTGTGTGTATGCATATATATATATATATATATATATATATATATATATATATATATGTATATGTATGTATGTATGTATATATGTATATATATATATATATATATATATATGTATATATATATATATATATGTATATATATATATATGTATATATGTATATATATATATGTATATATATGTATATATATATATGTATATATATGTATATATATATATGTATATATATGTATATATATATATATATATATGCCATTATAAAACTATCCATATAGAAAATCTAGCCTTTCAAGGTTATGTCATTTGAATGGCTACATGAACTTTGGTCGATGTAGTGGATTGCATGGTAGAAGTAGAGACTATAGATGTTGACATGGCACTAGAAGTATCATCTTGAGATTGCTTCTTCTTTTCCTAATTTTCTTAATAACACTTATCTATGGCATCATGCTTCTTTCAAATGATATCCAAATTTATTAGAGGTGGTTGATAGATCTTGTTGATTTGACCAAAGAGTTTCTAATATTATACCTTAGTCACTTGGAAGTTATTATTGAAAATTTCCACTTCATTGATCTTTTTCCTATTAGCGCTTAGTTTAACTTCTATCTCTTCCAAGGCTAGGCCTTACAGACTCTACTTGAAGTTACGTATAACCTCCTCTATGTGTTGATCAAAATTTATCTTGATGAATTTTACTTT
Source organism: Torreya grandis (assembly GCA_037957365.1). Lineage (NCBI taxonomy): Eukaryota > Viridiplantae > Streptophyta > Pinopsida > Cupressales > Taxaceae > Torreya > Torreya grandis. The sequence goes on from JARHVA010002189.1 coordinate 2,309,082, forward strand.
GGCATCCTTGAATTTTGATAACTTTAGATCATTCAAAATTTAGATAACTTAAGCTTCATGTTCTTGATACTTGGGGAGAAAATCCCCAACTAATGTTAGCCATTCCTAATGTTCCTCTTGCCTGATGATAACCAAGTTAAGGGCATTATATGCCTCAAGTGGTTTCATAAGGTCTAAATAGATATACACCTTATTGCCTAAATATGATACTACCATATTCAACTTATTGCTATCATTATTCAAATAATTGAATAGTTAATTAGTTTTATTAATGTTTGGGTCCACTTTATCTCACATGAAATCTAGATATTCTAAATAATTATAGTATATCAAAGCCATATCTCAAACCTCTACTTTTGTGCCTACTAGAATGTGAACAATCTTGGCCTATTATTTTAATTATGTAACCTCTACCTCTAACTCATGCATATTCATATTCATGCCTTCATGAATGGCCACCATGGCCTCTTTATGTGATTCAACCAAGTATACAAAATTCTCAACATAAGGGGATTTACCATATTGCCTATTTTAACTCTTAGTGATGGATAAGACCTCTTGTCTCTCCTTAAGAATCATTTCTCTACCTTTTTCATCTTTAAGCTTCCTCTTCTTCACTCTCTATATGATACCATATGGTTTGTTAAATAGAGTGGTGATGAAGGGGAGATCAATAATTTTAAAACTAGGCATATGTGAGGTATTTGTTCTCAAATCCATAGCCTAGGGAGGAATGTCCAATTTATTGACATATATTTCCTATGAGGTTGTGACTAGAACCTCTTCTTTAGCCTCGCCATCTAATTTTTGCTTCTTGTATTCCTTGATAAGGGTATTAGGTAAGGAGGGCCAAATGATTTTAGACCAATACACTCCACCAAAATAAGGGAGTAGATGGACTATACCTATTTGAGTCTTGATTCTCTTTCCTTTTCTTGAAATTGTCACTATGGTTTCCCTAGATAAAGTGGTAGATTGCATAGGAAGGCTGATCTTAGTCGATTGGAAATGGATTTGTGAAGTGGCCATGGATATCCCCACCTTCTTAGATGCCTTCTTATTTAGTGATATAATAATTTTAGTGCTATAAGGGATGCTATAGGTAGCCATGATGGAGTAAAGTAGAATGGAGGTGATGGCTACAATGGTAGAGGAATCAACCTACTCAAACTTGTGGGTGAGCAAGGGGAATTGTATAAATGAAGTTGCATCAAATGGGTCAATAGAGGTGGAAGTAAGAACTTCCACTTTAGGGTTTCTTAAAATGCAAGAAATTAAAACACTACCAAATAAGGGCATCAACATAGAAGACAAAAAATATTCTCAATAGATTAGGCACTTAGTAAATATTGCATAACTAAATTTTTCCACTTTTTAGCTTCAAGGGTCAGTTCTTTAGCCTTTTCTAGCTTTGTTTCTTCATCAGTTTCCTCCTCATCTCCAACATCTTCTACTTTAGTAGCCTCTCCCTCTATCACCTTTGAGTATTGGGGTCCTATAGGCAAGCCTTGAGATAACTCAACTATGGGACTACCTATAGGAGTCCTAAAATTCCTTGTATAGACAATAGGGGCCTTTGGTTGTGTGGTGGGGTCTTGGTTGGTTGGAGTAGCTACTTCTTCTATTACTACCCATATAAATGTGGCATCTTAGGCCTAGGGAATAGTAGTATAAATTTTTACTATACCGATAGCTAGTTTTTCTTGTGTTTCCCCCTCTTCATTAGAGTCCAAAATAATGGGATTTCCTACCTGTGCTCCCCTAGGTTCAGGTTCAACTAGCCAAGGTTCCTTCTTTATAGCCTTGATCTTCAATTTTAGAGGGAGTCCCTATGATGAAGAGGATTTTTGGTCTATGGATTGGCATTTATATAAATTTGAGTGGGTGCATCCTTAGAAGAGTGAATTCCTATTGTCTAATTCCCTCATAGTAATGGTATGATCTTGTTGGATCATCCTTAGATGATCCTCCTTTAGTCCAAAAATATTTAGCCTCTACAATACTTCCTCATAATATTTTAGATTTAAGAATAAGAAATAATAGGAGTAAGGTTGATGGCTATAAGTAATATTAAACTTATGAATGTGCTTTTGGGTGAGCTCATGGGGGTCTAAATCCTTGTGTGATAGCATAATAAAATGATAACTCTTCTAATTCTTTATCATGGTATACACCATTTAGTTAATGACTATGTGGATGCCTAACAATGAGGATTTATTTGATTTTGACAAATCCTCCTATACACTCCACCATAATTGAAAATCAATCTCTTGCTCAGCCACTTTATCAGGAACATATTTTGGAAGGCATAAGAAATGAACCCTATTCCCCAAGATCATTATGACAATGAAATATGGGTATAAAAAGTAATCACACCTCTTAGCAACTATTTTCACAATGTTTTACCCTAACCTAGGCATAAAAGAACTATGGATGGTTTGACAAACTTGAGGATAGACATCCTCATAAATCTTCACCATATTTTTTATGTAATCATATATATGCATGAACTGAAAGTGGTCACAAATCCATTTTTTTAATACAGTCGGTGGCTAGGCTCCATAACTCACTGAGAACATTGTAGTAAGTCCCCATGATAACATATAATAAGTAAGACATCATATAAAAATGGCCTATATGAGTAGGCCTCTTATCATTATGGATCACTTTCTCTCTCAAATTGAAACTATCTCTCCCAATATAAACACATCACTTGTTAACATCATATGTAGCAATGGCACCCAATCCAAATTGAGAAAGTGAATGCTCGACATACCATAAATTATATTTAATAGTTCCATACCAATGTATATTCCCATCCTAAATTTATCAATGGAAGTAGAATCCTTTGGTTTCTTCCCTTTGAATGTAATGCTTTGGTTAGGGAGCATCCATGAAGATAACACCTTATCAATTATGTTCTCTGCATTCCACTACACCAATTTGTGTTTTTCAAAATATGCATCATCTATGGTTAAGGATAAGTATCTCTAAAATTATACTCCTAAAATGAAACCCATGATTTTTTGATTACCAATATGATGCAAGAAAGCATATTGCATGAACCTATCTACAAAGAACAAGTCACATAGGAGGTCAATTCATGGCATCACCTCCATCTTGGTGGTAGCAAAATTCAATCCCTATCATTTAAATACCAATAAATCTTTGAAAATTACTTGATCATAGAGAGACATATTATCATCTAATGAAAATATATCCATATAATCCACTATGTCACATAAATCTAAATAATTCACATACCTATTCTCAAATACGGTAGCATAGAAGAGTATCCATGAACTCTATGGAATCTTTTATTGAGTAGGGATATGGAATAATTGATCCCCTAGATACCCTAGATGAATACGCCATTATTTTTTATGTGTTTTGTGTTGCTTATAATATCCTTCTATATA